>PVKB01004284.1:0-149899 GCA_004027205.1 Ctenodactylus gundi | reverse complement strand
AAGGAAGGAAGGAAGGAAGGAAGGAAGGAAGGAAGGAAGGAGGGAGGGAGGGAGGGAGGGAGGGAGGGAGGGAGGGAGGAAGGAGGGAGGGAGGGGAGGGGAGGAAGAAATCCTAAATATCACCTTGGACCATATTACGCCCAAAAAGTAAAATCAGCAAACAGCTACTAAAGATCAAAATGAAGAATAAAGTGACTATCACAAAGCCATCTAGAATAGAGAGAAACAGGACCTAGCATCACTACCTTATTAACTACTAATCCCCACTGAAGACCAAATTCATACTTATTCCAGCTTGAGATGTAATAGAATGCAAAAAAGCCCTTAAAAGTATGTCTTTTAACTAGAGACACAGCAATTTAAACTCATTTTAGTCAATCAAAATGTAATATTCTGGTGTATTCACTCTCAGAATGCTTACTGTAACATTTTTAAAGTAATTCATGTCCATGGTTTTAAAAAATGTTTAGTGTTTAAAAAAGGTGGCATGAAATTCTATAAAGCAAAAACTTTAAAATTTCCTCCCCTCTTTCTCACTCCACTAGTTTTGTGCTCCAAAATGACCATTATTTAACTACTTCTTGAGTATCCTTCTGAAACTCAGAAAAAAAAAATTTTTAAACAAGGTCTCGCTCTGTAGCCCAGGCTGACCTTGGACTCATGGCAATCCTCCTGTCTCAGCTTCCAGAGTTCTGGGATTACAGGCAAGTACCACCACGCCTGGTTTATGTGGTGCTTGGGAATCGAACTTGGGTACTTAGCACTTGACTTTTAACCACTGAACCACTCCTCCAGCCCCACTCAGAAAATTTCTTTAACTCATTTAAGGATCCCAAATTATGTGCCCACAGTAAAGCAGTATTATAAAATAAAATTAGGAGGTACAGAACATACAACAGATCATCCTTTGAACAACTTCTAGAAGCTAAAATCTGATTCTTAAGTATCTTCCTAAACAAAATTAAAAGATCTTACAACAATCTAAACCAAGAAACAATCCAATCCCCATCCTATTAAGAACCATCCTAACTTGTAACTTGTTAAAATGACTTTTATCATACACTTTCAGAGTACTTCACACTTTTCTTCTGTCACTCATGGTAATGTTAGTCATCCTTACACTTTTCTCTTGTAGGAAACTTTAGTTCAACACAGGTGAGTGATACCTGTTATCTTCATAGTTCCCGCATGGACTATTGGCATACAGTATATATTAAAATATTTCTTGCTCTCATTACTGACAAAACATACAATTCAATATGGAAAACTGATATAAAAAATTAGATAAGTTCCAATGAACACCTAAAAGAAATACTGATACAATTACATGTGAAGTTTCAGCATGAATAAAGTTGTCAATTGTAAATTCATTAAATATACTCCATTAATAAACTAGTCTACAAATAAATACTAGTTGAACCTAAGTAGAGTAACCACCATTATAATCCTTAGACAATTTGGTGGTGTTTTCTTAAAATAACTTGCCAGATACATTTCAAAAATGTTATTTAATAATACATAGCGTCATTAACATCAATTTCAAAGAGCTCAAGGCATTAAATGAGTTTCAAAGTAAAAAATTCAACAAAAACCTTTCAAATATGCACACTATTGGGACTATATATGCAAAACTAAGTATTACATAATCTAAATCAGAAAAAATTTACTCTGAAGCTAGCCAAGTTTAAAGTATGTGGTCCATCACTTCATTGTATCACTTAAATCACTAAAACTCATCTCCAAAGCAGTTTCTAACAACCTAAAATATCTAGAGTGGCAGTAAAATGCTACCAACTCATTTCAATTTGTAATTGATTCCACAGAGAGACTATTCAGTGAAAGAAAACCAGAAATTTAAAAGTGCCTATTTACATATGGCTACAGTTCTAACTTGCAGATAGGCAAATATGTTGTGAGTTTCACCGTATTTTTATTACCAGGGATATACCAAAATTGTAAGAAATACATAGTAATTTTTCAAGTAAACAATTATGATTATTATAATTGTTTAGACAATGGTTGTAATTGTTTAGAAGACAGAAGACAGCTTTCTAAACCAGAAAATACTTTTAAAATGCCATCAACTTAAAAACCTAGTTTCCAAACACAGCATGACATTTTCTGTGGTTACTTTTTCCGACCAGAATACTGAACTTAACACTGAAAATTATTATAGGGGCTGTAGGAATAGCTCAGCGGTTAAAGCACTTGCCTAGCAAGCTCAAGGCCCTGGGTTCTATTCCTCAGCACTACATAAGATGGGCGTGGTAGCACAAGCCTGTAACCCCAGCACCTGGGAGACCGAGGCAGAAGTATTGTCTTGAGTTCCACGTTAGCCTGAGCTCCACAGTGAGTTCGGGGCCATCCTGGACACAGAGCATGACTCTTTCAATAAATAAATAAATAACTGAATGAATAAATGAAAATAATATATCTCTTTAAGTAGTAACAAACAAAAAAATGCATATAACATTTTTAAACATCACCAATTTCCAAATATTTCAGTATAAAAAGCTACCTTCAGAACTGACCTAATAATTTTCCCTTATATACAAACAAATCACATTTAAAATTACATATGTTCTGATGGATCTTAAACTACTTCCATTATCCCCAAAATTAAAAATGCCACCCAATTTAATACTAACATCTCCTTTTTTAAAAAGCACACACCATTTACAGTAAACAATGCATAATATCAAATTAGAATTCTATATAATTTTCCTATTAACAGAACTACCAAACAAAATAAATCCAATGAAATAGAGTTCTTACACAGTCTTCCAAAGTTATGTGGTTATTTAAGATAAACAACCACTATAGTATAGTTTCCTAACACAGATAAGACATCTTCATGGTGTGACAAAGGAGATGCCGTCCTCAGCCTTCTAGCCCCCGGGCTCAAGATACTCCGTAGCATTATTAGACTTATACTCTTACTCTATATACACACACTATATAATACTTTAAATCAAATATTTGTCCTATTTTTTAAATTAACACAAAAGTTTTCCAAAAATGTATAAAAAAAACAGAAACCATGTCTGCTGAAATGTTTCACTTATTTTTCAGTAACTATACTGTAATTTTTTAAAAATCTAAGTTACCAAAAAGGTCAGCTGACAAACTATTTCAAAATCATGCTGTATTTCAGAAACTGATTAAGTAAGCTCTAGCTCCTTACAATCTTATTTTTAAGACATACTAAAGAATAATATAATAACTTTTTAATCCAAACCCCAATAAAATAGGAAAGAAACTCAATCCCCAAGCAATGTGCATCAAACGGCAATCCTACAAATAAAAATTCTTTCCAAGACTAACTAATGACATCCAGGAGAAACCAGGCATTTAAATAAAGCAGCGTCACATCTGTAAAAGGGGTATCTATGTTTGAGGCAAGTAAGAGGCACTTATTTAATGCCTTCAGCTCTCCAAAACTTTTAGGTCACGAACTGTCAACTTGTATTTATTTTTAAATTCCCACTGTGTTTTTAAAAACACAAAAGAATTTCTGAAAGCAAGCAGTAATAACTGTATTTCTGTCTGAAAGGAAAAAAGTTATATTAACTGTTTACTAAATCTTGAGGACAAGAGAATGCAACAAAAACTCACAGCTAGAAAGAGAATTCTGGAAATTACTCAATTCTATTACCTGTCCTCAGTTAAGTAGTCTGAATTCACCCTACTGAAGTCAACTCATGTTTTTAAAAACTTACAGAGGAAAATATTCTAAAACCAACACAGCTCAAAATTCCATAAAAAAGTTAAAAAAAAAACTGCTTCCCAGGGCTGTTAAAAAGAGGAATGAAACTAAATAATTCAATACTTCTTACAGCAGAACTCCAGCTCATTCACTCTATTCAGAATCCAATTCTAACAGAAGGTGAGAGGTTATATAATGTCAAGCTTTACATTACACATTCCAACGGTATATGCAGGCTCACAAGGACGTAAACACGAACTACGCAAATGCGAACTACAGAATGCTTTATTTTAACATTAGGCCTAATGAGTCTTGATCTAAGCAGACACAGCCCCACACTGAGTCGGAAGCAATGAACTTATTTTTTTTAACTCAACAAACAATTTGGGTTTTGATCAAATTACTCCATGTTATACGAAGCAGTAATTGGACCCCAAAACATAATGGAGCTTCACAAGTTTCTAATTTTAAGATGATGCTGATTCAAAAATCGCAAAAGTAATACACAACTTCACAAAAAAATTTCGAAAATATTCAGTCTTTTAAAATTTAAGTTCAGTTCATAATAACTGCAGGGTTCAATATTACAATATGAAATCCAACATTAAGTACTATCGCCTGTGACTCTGAAATACGAGCAGTCTTCACCCTCATCTTAGCCAAAAGGCCGAGAAGCAATGTACACGAGCATTCTAAACACATTATGTACATAAAAGAGCAGATTCCATTTATTTCTTAATCACGACAAACAAAAGCAACAGATTTGACCAAACTTTTCCAGAAGAATTATCAATTCAAAAAACTTTACCAAGCCTGTGTTAGACTGGTAATATTAACTCCAAATAAAATGACCTTTAAACTTAAATCATTTGCTTACATTTTGGAGAAACAATTTTGACATTAGTCTAGTATTTTTAAGTAAAATACTTAAAATATTCGCATGGGTAGGGGGAAAAGAAAAACAATTTTGATGCTTAAATCATTCCTGGTCTAGTAGTCACTGTTCATTTTTCAGAGGTAATTTTAGTGAAGTCAATTAATACCTACGTGGTCAAAGTTTAATTGAAGTTTTCTGTATCGGTCAAAGGGACTGAGATGATTGAAAAGGATTTTTCCATTTAGCTTTCTGGTCATTATTTGTAATCCAAACTCCTTACATTTCCTTACTTGTAAGTAAAAACAGATGTATAATTACAGACACACAATTAACCACAGTGCTAACCCAAGCTAAAGACAAAAATTAAGGCTAACTAAACATCACCCTGAGAAATAAATGCTGGGCATCAGTCGTTTCAAACTTTCTTCTCAACTGCAACAATAAAGGTAAATGTCAAACACAAGGCTACATACATGTTTCAGCCAGAAAAGAAAACGTTTAATGGATGCTAACACCTAACGCACCCACTCCAAGTTTCCCAGTCATAATTAAGAAAGCTTCTAACACCCTTCAACCAGGTTTTGGCCAAGACAGAGAAACTAATACAGAAAGAATAAGACTCCAGCCTTTGTTCAACAGCTTACAAATGGGTAACTAAATGTGCTACAGGTTGATAATCATTTACCAGGCTTATGCATGGTGTTTATAAGCTAGAAAAATCCTGCAATAATTTTTACCAAGCCCGCCGAGCTACACACTCCAAAGGAAAGGCACATTCATAGCTACTATTTATTTCTCTCTATTTACCTCTCCTCCGTCTCTCAACTCGCCCCCCCCCCTTCACTTTCTCCTCCCACCCTGTCCCGCCATCTTGGGCCGATAGGAGCAGCCATTACTTAACTAAATGACAGTGCCAACAACTTTCCACACAAATAAACAGACTACACCCCGAATCCTCCCTGGCCTCCCGCGAGGCACATAGGAAACGAAGCTCCAGAAAGAGAACACATTCACAAGTAAGTGCTGTATTCCAGTGACAGAATGACCCAAAAAGTAAACAAGTCACCTAACTTCAGGTAAAACACATACCAATCGAGATACATGTCAACAGCCCAATGCAAACTCTTCACGGACCTACATTACGGGCAACTTCCCCCTTCCGGGAGCAGGGACCGAAGAAAGCCTAAAACGCTCGGTTACAGTAGACGTCAAGAACAGCCTGCCTGGAGGAAAAGAATAAACCGCGGAAGGTAAGTCGGAAATCCGAAAAAATCTGCACCCAGTTACGGATCTGTCACCCTCGACAGGCACGTCGGAGATCACCGGCCTGCTCTCCAAAAGCTGTAAAATATCAGGCAATTCTGGCGACTCGGCTGAGGTTGGCCCCAAAGCGCTGCTGTGTGTGTTCTTCCAGCTCCAGAGGGAAAGCGATTTCGCAAGGGTGCAAGCGAGGCATCTGGAGGTACGGGAGAGTAGGTGCGGAGAGAAAGAGTTTTCCGGAAGCCCCTCAGCCACAGTTCGCGGCCACAATGAGCGCGGACCGGGCCGTGGGGCCCGGAGCGCGCGGCGCCCGCCAGGAACACCGAATCCGCGATCCGGCCCGCGGCTGCCTTACCTTGCCCAGTAGGGCCTTCGTCCTGGCGCCATCTTCATGAAACCTCACGAACCCGAACAGGCGGCTGCAGGGGAAAGACACACGCGGCTCGTGAACGCTCCGGGAATGCCGGTGACCGGTCCCTGCCCAAGCCCGAGGCCCGGCGGCGGCGCCAAGAGCGCCCAGCCGAGGTGCCCGCCCCACCAGCGCCAGAGGCGAGCAGCGCCCGGGTCTCCCCGAGGAGCGGCGCCTGCCCGGCCGGAGCCGCCCGGGGCGCGGGGCGGCGGCGGCCCGTACCTGTCGAGTCCGGCGAGCGCCTCCCTGTCCTCGGCTGTCAGGCTGGGGGACGCCTCCTCGCTCTCGCCGCTCGCTTTTCCCGCCGCCATTTTCTTTTCCTCATCACCGAAAGCAGCGGCGGCGGCAGCGGCGGCGGTAGCGAGCGACACTCCGCAGGATTTCATGGAAACGCAGCGAATTCACAACTCGAGCACCGACACCCCCCCCGGACAGGAGCCGGCAACGACGCCCCCAATCTCCGCACGGGACCCGCACACCAACTTTATCGCCGCCTCCTCCTTCGCCGCGAGTAGCGGCGACGAAAAACCCCAACGCGGTAGCGGCGAAGGCGGCAGCGGCAGGGGCTGCGGGGCCACTGGGTCAGCAGCGGCGGCGGCTCGGCTGTAGGGTCACATCGCGGGCTCGGGAAGGGGGCAGCCACAGGCAGGGACGGCGGGAATGGCTGGAGCGCGCGGGGCTCGGCAGCAAAGGGGGATTCGTTGGAGACACAAACTTCCCCGGCACCAGCACAAAGTTGTTGTAATTGTGTCACACAGCGAACCCCACGCCGCCGCCGTGACCCCCCCCCACTCCGCCCGGCCAGCACGACCAATCGGCGGGGTCCACTCGCCTCACGTGACCTTTGTTGACTCGCGTCAGCCGTGGCTCCACTCAACTTGCTAGCTGCTCGAGCCCCGCCCACCGAGGCCGCCACCGACTGGGGAGCGGGACGCGCGCCCATGCTAGCCTGTGATTGGCTGCCGCGAGCGTCTATCGGGGGAAGGGTTGTCACCGACAGGGAACAGCCTGTTAGGTTGTGCTCGTTAAATACACGGCAAGAGAATGGAGGGTCCTGGCCGTATCACCTCGGGAATCGCGGCGGGCTCGGGAGGGGGGGGAGGGGAGTGGTGGGAAGGGCGAGGTCCGGCGCCGCCCGTGGCAGGCTCGAGCTGCGGGCGAAGACGCCGTGGGCTGCCTGCGAGCCCGGAGCTCCGGTGCAGGCCCCGACCGCGGCACCGGTCGTCCAGGGGCGCTGCAGAAGTCGGGCGCCCCTTCGGGCCTGGTACGGGGCGCGTGGCAGGGAGGCGGTGCAGCGCCCTGGACCTCTGCCCTTGGGAGAAAGCACAGACTTTTGGTGTTACTGCAAATAGTGGCCTCGGTGAGGAGCGCACTCCGGGAGAAACTGCCGGGCCAGGCTCCGCGGCCCGGGCTCCGCCCTAAGCCGAGCCTCGCTCACGACCCGGATCCCCCGACCCGGCCGACAGTGAAGGGGGAGAGGTCCTCTGATCCCTGCCTGTACACCCTAGGCCGGAAGGAATGAAGAGTCGCCTGCGGGGTCTGACTCGCTGACCTGGTTCCCCACCGCCAAAGGTCTGTCTGTTGGCGGCACTTTCGTGCGAAATTTTCGTATTACCTGCAGTTACCCTGCGCCCTACCAATAATTCATTATAGTATTGTTTAAAAAAAAAAAAGCAACGAAAGATTCTTAAACTGGTCTTCCAGAATGTTGGGTTCTGCAGCTATGGTATTAGTGGGTCCTTCCTGGAAGAATAGAAACTGCTTTTGTGTAGTCCTGAGAGAAGACGAAGTTAGGATCTTCCCACAACTTGCAGCCCAGGAAAGACACAATGCGCGGCAACCCTTAAACACTTTCTTATTCTGACGGTTTTTCAGGTGCAAATAAGTCATTACTCTGGCGCTCAGTCTATAACATAATGAAGAGAAAACCAGGCCTTATTCTGACTACTCTTTTCAAAAAAGCAAATCCATTATCTCATAGCAGGTCTGTTACAGGGAACACCTCTAGTCTTAGGGACATTAGTAGACATGAAGTTAAGTTCTTTTTAAGATTCTCTTTTTAAACAGAATTTTGTATATTTTTCAAGATACGTTCCCATCTGTAACCAATAGACAGGATATAAATTTGGATTTCAAAATATAAGGAAGAAAATTCAGTGCTGAGTCAGTAGATTGAAGCAGGAGCTATGGAAATCCCAACTGACTGCACAGACTCATTTTTAAATTGTGTCCAGAAGACTAGTAACTAGATGAACAAATCCTAGCTTTATATAGATATTTCATATTTAATAACTCTCTGGAACACCTCTTCTTTATGGCATCCCATTTTCCTTGAATGAATGAGTACAGGGGGCTGGATATTTTCTACAGCCAAGTTAACACATGCATTGTTAACTTTGTCCCAAGTGATAACCTTCAAAGCCTGGGAGATTCTTCACCCTACTATCTGACTCACATAGGCTTACACAAACAGAGATATATTCTGTCAGTATTTGATTCCTTATTCAGGCCCTTTCCAAGAACTGTAATTGTACTCACTCCCCGCCATTAACACCTTCCTTTTCACCATTACTAAGTAACAGCAGCACAATTAGATCCAGTGGATGCAGATCAGATAGATGGGAATTGGAGTGAAGCAGAAACTGATTTCTCTCTTATCTTTTTGAAATAGGATTTCACTCCGTAGTCCAGACTGGCCTCAAACTGGCATCAATCCTGCTTCAGCCTCCAAAGTGCTGGGATTACAGGCATGCAAACCCAGGGCCTTCCCTTGTTAGGCAAGTGCTTTACCCTCTGAGCAATGCCTCCAGTCCCAGACCTTGTTTCTGAACCTTGTTCTGGCCAGGTTGTGTAACCTTAAGAAACTTACCTGTCCTCTACGTCAGGGCTCTATCTAATCCAACTACAAGAATCAAGCATGGCAAAATTTACATACAGTAACATAAATCCTTATGTCACTATAGTTTGTTGTATCTTGCATAGTTTATTACCTATCAAATATATGTAAAATGAATTTGAAGTCTCTCACCCCTGGAAGAAAAATGGGAAAGTGTAATAAATGGTTTTATAATAATTATTTCTCTGAAAAGTTAATCTGAAGACCCATGTGGAAGGAAGAGTGGTAAAGGAACATGAGCAGGCTCCATTGGGGGGGGGGGGGGGGACACTACTGAGGACCAATCCCAGGGCCTTTACACTGACCTACATCCCCAGCCCATTTTTATTTTTGATTTTGAGGCAGGGTCACTCTCAGTCACTAAATTACCCCAGCCTGGGCTCGAACTTGGGATCCTCCTGCCTCAGCCTGTCAGAATGCTGGAGATAACAGGCTATCCCCCTGGGCCCAGCATATGTTCAAATTCTAAGTCTAGCCAGGCTGGTGGTGGAGACTGAGACAGGAGGATTACCAAGAGTTCAAGACAGCCTGGACTACAGAGCAAGACCCTGTCTCAAAAAAAAAAGAAAAAGAAAAAGAAAAAAAAAAGTGGCAGAGTACATGCTTAACATACTGAAGGCCCTGGGTTCAATCTCCAGCACCAAAAAACAGAGACCTCAGTAAAATAAAATAGAAAGGTTGGAATTTTTTAAATCACTTCTTGCTTTCACAGTCTGAGTTTAATTTTGTTGATCACCAATCTACGTGTGTGTGTGTGTGTGTGTGTGTGTGTGTGTGTGTGTGTGTGTCTGTGTCTGTGTGTCTGTGTCTGTGTGTGTGTCTGTGTTATTAGGAATTCAACCCAGAGCCTTTGCTCTGAGCTACATCCCCAGCCCGGTCGTTAATGTTGTTTTGAGTTTTAATTTTGAGTCAGGATCTTACCAAGTAACAAAGTTGCCCAGGGATGAGCTTAAACTTGTGATCCTTTTGTCTCAGCCTCCCTCAGTGTTGTAATTACAGCCCTGCTCCACCAGGCCCAACACAGTCTAGCATTATTGATCACCAATCTACTAGTCCCTTCCTCTTTATCTCTACCCAGCCTTCCTATAAACCTAACACATAAGGAATCCTAATCTACTTTTTACTTGGGGCAGTTAACCATAATATTACTACACCTCTCATTTATTTTAAAATTAAGCCTTATATTAGCATTGATTTTTTTCTTCCTAATTATAGCTTACACTGTGTCTTAGTTACTTTTTCATTGCTGTGATTATATACCTGACATCCACAACTTAGGGGAGGAAAAGTTAGTTTACAATTTCAGAAGGTCACAGTCCGTTCATGGGAGGCAAGCAGCAGTGGAAGCACATGGCGAAGGCAGAGGTGGAAGCAGCTCTTCATGGCATTGCAAACAGGAAACCAAGTCTCAGAAGGAAAGAAGTAGCATACATCCTTCCAGATTCCTGTCCCAGTGACCCACCCCTTCCAGCTCTAGCACCAGTGTTCTTCCCCTTCCAGGTTTAGGCCCCTAATCTACCAAATGCTTATCTTCCACCATACACCTATAATCCACCCCTCCAGATCCCCTCATCTAACAGCACATGGCTCCACAGATAATCTGTAACATCCAAATATGTGAGACTTTTGGGAGATACTTCGGATCCAAACCATAATACACTAAAACCTGAATAAATTTTAATCTAAATTTACCAAGTTAATGCTTTTAAATTATATAAGATCTATTACTGTACTAAGTCAGATTTGGACTAATTACTGCATAATTTGTAGCAATAGTACATTAATACTTCCGTAAGTACCACCAATAGCAAAAGAATCAGTTAATTATATGAAAATAAAATTAACTTATTTTGAACAGCCAAATACTTAACCTGAAGCATTTAGGAATACCTAGTTTATTTATTTATTTATTTCTAATGTAGTCCCATATAACCTATACAAATAATGAAAAGTCACTTACAATAGTCATGATTTACCTAGTTTATAAATAGAACTATATGTATCCTTTATGTTAGAGTCAAAAATAAGTTAAAAAATTTACTAGTGCTTCTGTACTTACCAGTGTCATAAAGATTATTCAGCTGATGTCAGAACACATTGATAGTAGAAATAAATATAAGATAAAGATTAAACAGAGACAGGGAACCAATTATAAATAGACTTTTAATTATTGCTAAAGTTTCAGTTGCCAGAATAATTTTGGGACTTGTGCTTCTAAAAGAAGCCTAGACTTCCATATTCAACAGGATGAAAGGGGTACTGCAACCCCACTACTACCATATTGGGGAGCCTAAACTTCCAACCTCATCCAGCAGTTATGAGTTTCACTCCCCCTCCATTGTGAATTACTGTCAGAGGAAGTCTTAGTAGAGAGTTGAGGTTTTGATCACCACCCAGTGGGTAATATTGTCACCCCCACAGTGTCTGTTAAATCAATGTGGGAATCAATAAAGAGGCACTCCTAGCCAGGCCTGATGGTACAGGCCTGTAATACCAGGAAGCACTCTGGGAGACCTAGGCAGGAGAGTTGCAAGTTTGAGTCCAGCCTAGACAATTAATTTAGCCAGACCCTGTCTTAAAACCAGGGCTAGAAGAATGGCTCAGCGGTTAAAGTGCTTGCATTAAGTACCCAAGCTCCATTCCCCAGCACCACATAAGCTAGGCGTGGTTGGTGCACGCCTGTAATCCCAGCACTCAGGAGGCTGAGGCAGGAGGATTGTCATGAGTCCAAGGCCAGCCTGGGCTCCATGGTGTGTTCAGGACCAGCCTGAGCTGCAGAATGACACCCTGTCTCAAAAAGAAAAAAAAAAATCAAAACCAAAAAATGGCCATAGGTCAGTGTAGAGGCTCTGGGTTCCATCTCCAGTGCTGGGCAAGAGAGTAAAAAGGAATGCCTACACTTCCAAGCCAGGGTGGTATCATTGGAGCTCCAGCAGAGACCAAAACTTCCCATTCTCATCAAGCAGTGACAAAAATACACTCCCTGTCTTAATTACTTTTTTGTCCTTGTGATTCAATATCCTGCATACACAACTTTATGGAGGAAAGATTTATTTTAGCTCACAGATTCAAAAGGTCTCAGTCCATTTATGGTTGGGCAACTGGAAAATGGCATCACATGGCAGGACTGGAGCCTGTGCTCCGCAGACAGAGATCCTCAAGGCATGGAAGAACAGAACCAAGTTTGGGAGGAGAGGTAGAGCCAGTACAAACCCCTCCAGGTCAAGCCCCGAGCACCTACCTCCTCCTGCTAGGGCCTACCTCCCAGTAGTACACAATATACATAGATACATGAGGCTTTTGGGGGACACTGCAGATCCAAACCCCAACACTGCCCCTCCATTTGTATCAAGAAAGATTGAGCCAGGAACCTGGACTTATGCTGATATGAAGCAATAAGGAAGCAATGCTCCTCCCCCCACCACAGCAATGTCAGAGGAGCCTTGCTAAAACAGAAATTTTAAGATCCAGGTTTCAATCAAAAATTACTTATCATATGAATAACAAGGACAATATTAAATGAGAAAAGATTATCAATAGGCGCAAACCCTAAGATCAGATGTTTGAATTATCTAACAAGGATTTTAAAATAGTTATAAAAATGCTTCAGTGAGCAAACATAAACCCACTTGAAACAAATGAAAAACTACAAAGTCTCAGCAAAGGATTATAAAATACAAGTAAATTGTCAAGCAATTGGCATCTATTGCCTATTAATGGGAATAGAAATTCAAGCACTTCTGACATTGCATTTTGTTGTCAGTCTCAAAAAAAAAAAAATACAATGCAGTCAAGTACTCAATGGAATAATCCTTTATTCACATAGAGACACAGAAAGATCAATTTCAGTAATGAACATTAGTCCCAGTTGGCCAGCAAATCCCTCTGGTAGCCAGCACTTGTGCTGTAGCAGAAAGAACTCACCCTCTTCCCTGCAGAGGACAGATATTGCATTGGGGTATGCTAGGTGCCATCTGACGCACATGCTTAAGCAGAACAAATGAGCACCCATCGAGTATGAAGCATAAAGCTACTCTTATAAAAAAAAAAAATGATAGTCCAGCACAGGCTGTAAAGACTATTTCTTGGTAAGAAAATGTTCCAGGCCCAAGATACCCTTTTATGGCAAGTAGGGCTCAAAAGTTCAAACCCAAGGAACCAAGTGAAAAATTTAAACTGAAAAATATAATAACCAAAATGAAAAGTCATTGTACAGATTTGACAGAATAAAGAACCAGTGAGCTTCAGACAGAACAATAGAAAACAGCTATTTCAACAGCAGAAAAAAAGTGAAAGAAAAGATGAGCAGACGGAACCCCCAGTATCTGTGAGACTGTAACAGATTCAACACTATGTTATTGAGTCCCAGAAGGAGAGGAGAAAAAGGGCAGGACTAAAAACGTAGGTAAAGAAATAATGACTGAAAACTTTTCCAAATTGACATGATCCTTGTCTTGATTCTGCTCTTACTTGGAGATTTGTATAAATTTGATACTATAATATAGAGTTATAAATGCTAAGAAGTTTGCCAAGCATCGGTGGGATCTTGTCTCTGTCAGCTGAGAAGGACTAGGGAAAACTCTTAGTGAATAGAAGATAGATTGGTAGGAGCTGGCAGCAGGTATGGAGGGGGTGGAGACAGTGGTGGGTCACAATACATTCCAAGCAGAAGCAACACATACCTGCAAAAGCACAGAACTTTCTCATTGCTGGGCATAATACTCAATACCCACAATTTAAGGGAGGAAAGCTGTATTTTAACTCACAGTTGAACAAGGTCTCAGTCCATTCATGGATAGCCAGCAATGGCAGGAAGGATCTGGTGGAGGCCTAGCTGAAGAGAAGTTGTTCATCTCATGACAGTCAAGAAACAGTGCAGGAGGAGGGGGAGAGCAAGCATATTCCTTCCAGGTTATGTCCCAGTGATCCACCTCTTCTGTGTCAAGCCCCAGTGACCTGCCTCTTCAATGCCATCTCCTAATAACACAGGAAATCAATGGTTTAACCTCCTTGATGAATCATCCTCCAAACATGAGGCTTTGGAGGGCCAATTCGATCCAAACTATAACAACTAAGAATATGGGAACTATGATTAATTCAAGGAGTTGAGTATAGTTGTGGCCAAGAAAGTAAGGAATCAGGAGTGGAAGTTGGAAATTTAGGCAGGATCATGAATAATCTAAAATGACATACTAAACACAATTACACCAAAAGTTATACTGAACTATTAAAAGATCTTAGGCAGAGAAAAAATAACTTTAGAATTCCTACTGGAGTTAGTTCTGATGCTTTAACCAGGAGTTGTCCTGGCTGGTGATGTACCTCAGTGATAGAATGCCTGCTTAGCATGTACAAGGCCCTGGGTTGAATCCCCAGTACCAGTGAGGGGAAAAAATCATATCTCCTTGTACCTGAGTTTATTTATTTATTTATTTATTTATTTATTTAGAGACAGGGTCTCGCTCTACAGTCCATTCTGTTCCTGAACTCACTTTGGAGCCCAGGCTGGCCTCCAACTTACCACAGTCCTCCAGTCTCAGCCTCCTGAGTGCTAGGATTACAGACAGGCATGCGGCACCACACCCAGTTTATATGATGCTGGGGAATCAAACTTGGGGCCTTGAGCTTGCTAGGCAAGCACTTTAACTGCTGTCCCTGAGTTTAGCGCCTAAAACCAAAGTCAATGAATGCTGTTGGCAGTCTGATCTTCCTTCTAACAGGAGGTCAGACTACTATAATATATAGACCAAACCTAGACCACTGCCTGTTTTATACGCCTGTTATATCACATATGAAGATTACATGACATTCAAATTTTAATATTCAATAAAAGATTTTACTGACACATAGTCACGCTCATTTACTTACCCACTGTCTTTAGCTGCTTTCATGCAGCAACATGAGTAGTTACAACCTAGAACATATCTGGTCTTTTAGTTACTTTGCACTGCCTCCCAGTGCCCTACATACAAATGATTGTGATATTGCCACAAATTGGAAGTCTTTTTGAGTGCTACTCTTAAAACACTATAACACTAGTGCACATCCATTATGTCAAAACATGTAAAAAAGAGAAAAATGGATCTCAAATGCCATGGTTTTAAGGAACAGTGGAGCATGGATTATTTTGTTATCAAATTTGATGGCAAAGCATTTATTATGCAATGACAATATGGCTTTGCTGAAAGAAAATGATAAAGATCAACATCACCAAACTAAGAATTTATCACAATATTCTCAACTGTCAAGAAGCAACAGTGAGAACAATTAGAGGATTATAATGAAGTTTCATCACAGCACAATTCTTCACAAAAATTGAAAATCAGATGGGGCTGGAGGAATGGCACAGCAGTTAAAACACTTGCTTAGCAAGCACAAAGCCCTGAATTCGATTCCCCAGCACCACATAAGCTGGGAATTGTGGCATACACCTGTAATCCCAGCACTTGGGAGGCTGAGGCAGAAGAACTGCTGTGAGTCCAAGGCCAGCCTGAGCTCCATAGTGAGTTCAGGACCAGCCTGGACTACAGAGTGAGACTCTGTCTCAAGAAAAAAGAACAGCCAAGCTGGTGGCACATGCCTGTAATCACAGCACTTCAGAGGCTGCGGCAAGAAAAGCATAAATTGAAGGCCAGCTGGAGATTCATAGGGAAACAGTGTCTCAAAAAAAAAAAAAAAAAAAAAAAAAAAAGAAGGGAGATTGAGAGAGAGAATGAAAGGAAAATGAGGTTACAAAGTAGTTTTCTGGGGGCTCAGCAGTTAAAGTGCTTGCCTGGCAAGCTCAAGGACCTGAGATCGATTCCCTAGAATCACATAAGCTCGGCCTGGTGGCCCACTCCTGTAGATCCCAGCACTTGGGAGGGAGGAGAATTGCTGTGTGTTCAAGGCCAGCCTGAGCTACTCAGTGTGTTCAGGACCAGCCTGGACCATAGGGTGAGACTCAAAAAAAAAAAAAAAAGAAAAAGAAAAAGAAAAAGAAAGAAAGAAAGAAAAAGTTAATTTTCTGAGTGACCCATTTCTTAACCAAGGAAAACTGATTAATTTTTCTTATCACTACAGCCAAAAAAGTCCAAAAAATGTTAAGCTATTAGCATTTCAGCTAGAACACTTGCTTGAAGAACTGAGAACACTGTGAACAATATCAATAGTCAGCTGAAAGTTAAAGCAGTTATCTTTGAGGGTTTTCTTTGACACTCAATGAGTTAACAAATATTATGGACATTACTCAGTTGTTTTGTTTTTTTCAGTACTGGAGAAACAGAATTAACAGAAGTGTTTTATATATAAATATATTTATATACATTATACATATACATGCATATATACTAGATAGATAGATAGATAGATAGATAGATAGATAGATAGATAAGAAAGAATTTACTAGTTGGCTCACAAGTCCAAAAACCCCAAATTGGCTGCCTGCAGGAGTCGGAGAGTCCAGCAGCTGCTTAGGTAGAGTTAGGACACCAATCTGAGACTATAGGGCAGCTGGAGTGAGTTTGTACCATGATTGATATCTAAATGTGATGGTGAAGACCTAAAGACTGGAGTAAATCTGTGATAGATATCGGCAATGCAAAGTCCCAAGCAAGTTAATGTGTAGAGATGATGGCAAGGGAAAGAGCACTCCCAGAAGAAGAAACTGTAATAATTTTCCTTCTTCCTTCCTTTTTATTTTCTTAAAACTGCCAGTCTATTGGTTAGGCTACCCATATCCAGGGTAGGTCTTTCTTCATTTGCTGGCCCATAAATCAATCCTACACATCTAAAGCTTTGTCCTACAGATTGGCCAGCGCACCCTAATACTGTCAAGTTGGCAAAATTGCTTTTAAACAAAAAAAAAATTTTTAGATGGTCTCACTCTGTAGCCCAGACTGGCCTTGGAATCAGGACAATCCACCTGCCTCAGTCTGCAGAGTACTGGGATTATAGGCTGCGTCACCACAGCTGGCTTACATGGTGCTGGGGAATTGAACTTGGGTACCTAGCACTTGACTTAGCACTTTTAACCACTGAGCCATTCCTCCTGCCTGACAAAATGCTTTAAATAGTCACAATAGAAACCGGTACCAGAGAAGTGTAATCGTTGCTGTGACTTTTCCCAGCAATGTGGTTTAGAAGCACTTGGAACTGGTTTGTGGGAGGACTTTGGAAAATGTTGAAGATACCATTTACTAAGCAAGCCTTATAATGCTGTGAGCTGAGCTTGATTGGAGATTATGGTTAGAGTTCAGAAGACCGGAATGCTGATAGAAGTCTAGATTTTGTTTTATTTTATTTTATTTTATTTTATTTTGAGAGAGAGGGTCTAACTGTGGAGCCCAGGCTGGCCTTGGATTCACAGCAATCCTCCCGCTGCAGCTTTCCAAGTCTCCTGCCTCAGCCTCCCAAGTGCTGGGATTACAGGCATGGACCACCACACCTGGCTTATGTGGTATTGGGAAATCCAACTCAGGCACCTAGCACTTGATTTAGTGCTTGCTAGGCAAGCTTTTTAACTGCTGAGCCATTCCTCCAGTCCCTAGAAGTTTAAATTTTAAAGGACAAACCTAAGAGGTTTCAGATGTGAAAGAGAATGCTATCAGCAATTGATCTAGAAACTATGTATGCTACACTGGCAAAAAGTATGTCAGCATTGTGCTCCCATTCTGAGGCTTTACCTGAAACTGAGATTAAGGGCAGCAGATTACTTAATCTGGTAGAGGAAATTTCATGGCAGCGCAGTGTTTGTGGTGTCACATGGGTATTGCTTACATCTTTTAGCTAACTCTCCTCTGAGAAGCAGGAAAAAATGGCAGAGGAAAAAGATATAAAAAGTTTGTACCTTTGCCTGAAAGAAGGAGACTGCAAATTTGGGACAGATTAACACAGGGTTATTGAAGATGTTAGCATTAAAAAGATGTTAGTTAGTTTGCATCAGGACAGTAGGCCCATTTGAGGATGTGAAGGCAAGAGACTTTGTTTCAAAAAGAAAACTCTAGGGCATCCTGCCAGGCAACCTAGGAAAGTGAATCCCCAAGGAATTGAGATGTTTAAGAGCTCAGAGGCCTCTTCAGCTGTGGTTCAGGGAGGCCAGATTACAACTCAAGCCTCTGGCAGAGCTTGGTGACATCCACGTGGTGCTGCTTTCACAGGCACGCAGAGTACAAGAGTTGTGGGGTCAGGAAGGCTTCCACCCAGATTTCAGGTGAGAGTCTTGGAGACCAGGGGCTATGCACCTGGGAGAGTAGTGCACGAAGTTGTGAAAAAGAAGCTGAAAGGACAGTAGAGACACCAGAAATCTGGAGACATCAGGAGCATGGATCTCTGCTATGAAAGGCTTCATGATGTGAGTGGAGTCAGCCCCAGAGAGAAGCTATGGAAGTTGTAGTCATGGGCAACCCTGTAGGGATGAGGATACCCAGCCCCTTTGGAGCTCACTTCTTTCCACAGCTTGCACCGGTGCTGGACATGGAGCTATAGGATTTAATGTTTGTTCCACTTCATTTTGATCTTGTTTTGGTCTGATTTCTTTCTGTCTTTTTATTTCTTCCTTTTGGAGTGGGAATATTTACCCTTTGCCATTGTATGCTGGAAGTGTTTAACTTTTCGTTAATTTCCACAGGGGGCCATATCTAATAGTTTGTCTTGAGTCTCAGAGAAGACTTTGAACTTGAATTTTTGTTACCACTGCTGGAACTGTTAAGACTTTGGTGATTTGATATGGACTAAATGCATTTTCCATTTTGCATAAGGAGGTCGACAGGTCCGAATATAAAGTTTTATGTCTGGAGTGTCCCCCAAAAGCCTCATGTTTGGACAGTGATTCAGCCATGGGAGTTAATCCATTGATTTCCTGTCCTGTTAAGAGGTAGGGCCTAGTTGGAAGGGGAGGGGACGATTGCTGGGACATGCCCTGGAAGGGTATAAGCTAGCTTAGCCCTTCCTTTCACTCTCTTGGCTTCCGGTCCTACCATGCCTTGAATAGCTTCTCTCTGGCTAGGCTTCTGCTAAGCCCTTCCACCATTGCTAGCCACTCATGAATGGAATGAGACCTTCTGAAACTGTAAACTAAAATAAATCTTTCCTTTCTTATGTTGTGAGCGTTGGATATTTTGTCCCAGCAATGAAGGAGACACAAGTTGACACATAAAGTTACCTGTCATAGAAATATGAGAAGAGGGGCTGGAGGAATGGCACGAAAGTTAAACTACTTCCCTGAAGACACAAAGCCCTAAGTTCAATTCTCTGGCACAGAGCCAGGCGTGGTGGCACACACTTGTAATCCCAGCACTCAGGAGGCTGAGGCAGGAGGATTATCATGAGTCCAAAGCCAGCCTGGCCTCCACAGTGAGTTCACGACCAGCCTGGGCTGCACAAAGTGAGACCCCGTTTCAAGAAAAAGGAAGAAACAAGAGACTGACATACATACATACATACATACATACATACATATATATATGAGTAAATAAAACTATAAATAAAATGAAATATATTGGTTTAAGTTGTTAATTATACATATAAATGACAATAGCAGTGTGAAAAAAAAGTAATGTTGGAGCCATGCCTATCCTGAAATACATTGAGGTGGATCAAACATGTAAACATTAAAACTGAAACCATTAAATATTTGAAACACTAAGGGATACCTTTTCAATATTATCTTAGAATGTGAATTATTTCTGAGAATGACATAAAACCCTAATGCCATATTTTTAAACATCTTCATAAATTTGATCAAATAAAATTAAGTAATCTGTGCCTGGTAACATCACTGTAAGAAAAGTCAAGAAATGAATACAGAATTGAGTGAAGTATGTGAAAAAAACTACACAGAGGGAAAATGTTCCAATATCTTAACAAGATTTGAGGGAGGCATATCTCATATGGTGGTGTGAAAACATAATCATCATGCTTATGAAATGCAAAAAGATCTGAAATTCTCATCAAGGAAAAATTCCTCATTTCTCATAATAAAGTACTTACAAATCAATAAAAAAGACTTAACAATCTACAAAGATTGACATAAGTAGCCAGTATACAGAAAGAGAAATACAAATGATTCTCAAAAGAATGCTAATGAAAAGATACTAGGACTTATTTATAATAAGAGACACAAATTAAAAGTCAGCTGAGGCATCACTTTTGCACTGGTCAGAATGACAAAGATTCGAAAGTGTAATATTTTACTGTGCCATTGTGTCTGCGGGGAAACAAGCATTTTCATACATTGCTGCGAGATTTTGATAATATCAGTAGGAATTAATTTGGCAATGTTTGTCAGAATTTAAAATCATGAGATTAGATCACTATTTCCATTTGTAATATCCTATGGATATATGTACATGTGTAAGATAATGTGTACACATAAACTTAACTGCAAGTTTATCTATTGCAGTATTATTTTTAATCATAAAATTTTGACAGCAACTTAAATGGTCTTCATTAAGGGGCAGTTTAAGTGAATCATAATGCTGCCATTAGATGAAATATTATGCAGTTTTAGAAGGAATTGATGTTGGTTTTGTTTTACTGACTTGGCATAATCTGTAGCATATATTATTAAACAAAAGAAATAAGGTAGAAGACAGTCTGTGAAGAATGCTACTATTTACTGAAAAGTGAAAAAATACAGAAGGAATTCTTTATATATGTATAAAATACTTTGGAAGAATACAGGTAAAAAATCACATTGGGGCTGCCTTTGGGGAGAAGATCTGGTTGGGTAGAGAATAGAGGTGAGGAAACTTTTCACTCTAGATACCCCTCTGTGCCTTCCCTGTTGATTCATGAATGAATTACAGTCAAAAATTTTTAAATTAAAAAATGATAAAACTAATATATAAAACTAGAATCCTAGCAAATTCATATATAAACAACAATTTTACCAATCAGTAATACATCCATTTCTCTACTCAAGAGACAGTTGAGTAAACGATCTCAGTTCTATAAACCAAAACTTATGTAGGTCACATTCTTTAACTACCGTGCAATAAAGCAAGAAATGAATACAAACTCTCACTCTTCCCAGCACAGGCCCAGTCTTGCCTAAAACTGGAGCTTTCAGAGTTCAACTGGACTGATCACAGAAAGCATTCTTGGTCAAGAACTATGCTTGTTTTATTCCCTCCTCATAAAGGCTATTTAGGGATAGAGGCTAAATTCAAGTTCAGATTCTGAGCCCTACTGCAGGAAGCCTGAGTAAATGCCCTTGGGAATGCAACTATGTTACTAAGACATTGATCCATCTATCCAGATGGAGAAGGCCTAGCAGGAAATCTGGCCCAACCACCAAAAGGTTGCTGTAAAATTCATTATTTTCACTGCTTCCTCTCCGCTTATCATTTTTCAGCCATAATAATTGAATGACTCAGCAGCACTTGCCTAGCAAGTGCTAACTACCCTGGTTTGATCCCCCAGCACCACATAAACTGGGCGTGGTGGCACAAACCTGTAATCCCAGCACTAGGGAGGCCAAGGCAGGAGGATTGCTGTGAGTCCAAGGCCAGCCTGGCCTCCATCGTAAGTTCAGGACTAGCCTGGGCTAGAGAGTAAGAGCCTGTCTCGGAAAAAAAAAAAAAAATGAATATAGGATAAAGATATATTTTTTTCCATTTTATCAGGTGCCATTTTTTATGGTGCCTGTTTGCCATTCAATAGTTTAGATTATATGTAGCTAAGCCTGTAAATCTTTAGTTGAATGGTTTTTGCTCCTCGTTAAAGCATTAAAACTTTTATCCATTGCATAATGATAAAAATGTTGGCTATTATTTTCTCATAATTTATGGTTCTCTTACTTTTTAATCTCCCCTCCCTTCAGCAGAGTATGGTGGTGCATGCCTATAACCCCAGCACTCTGGAAGCTGGGACAAGAGTATCGTTAGTTTGAGGTGAGCCAGGGCTACACAGCAAGACCCTGTCACAAACGAAAACAAACCAACAACAACAACAAAAAAATCCTTTTCCTCCAGATTTTTTCAAACTTCCAGAAAATTGAAAGAATAGTACAATGAGCATTGTGTTTGTTCCACTTAGCCAATAGTTGTCTCTTCTCATGTTTGTTTTCTGTTTTTCCTCTCATTTTTTCTGATCCATTTGAAAGTGACTTGCTAATATTATGACACTTCACACTTGAATACTTTAAAAATGTATCACCTAAGACTATTTTCCTAGGACTTTAAGGTATCTTCATTAGATCTAAGATAATTAAGTAATTGCAACTCTTTAATATTTGATCCATATATCCATATTTAAATTTTTCCACTTGTGACCTGTCTTTTATAACTTTTATTTCCCAATTGATCCAAAGCTATGCATTGCATTTCATTATTGCATTTCTTTTAATCTAGAATAGTGTCTCCAATCTATTTTCCCCCCTGATATTTTTGATGAGTCCAAAACCTCTAGAAGTTACCTTGCCTCCTTCCTATATCTCATCAGTAAAAAAGCAAGAATACATGGGAAGGAGACTGTGGCATCAGAAAATGGACTGTCGAGTATCATGAGATGCTTTCTGCGGGCTCTGCCTCATCAACCCTTATATTCTGTGGGCCTATTTTATCCATCTATAAAAGGAGAGGATTTGTCTACAACAGTAATTTTTAAAAATACCTTTCCCCTCCCTCCCTTCCTTCATAGAGGTGGTAGGTAGTAGAATGGGGATAAGCTTGAAGAGAAAGGGGTCTTCAATTTCCCTGGGCTCTGGCCGCCACAGTTTTGCTTCACTGAGCAATTTTGTTTGTTTTGGGTTTGTTTTGTTTTTTTGTTATGCTGGGAATTGAAAGCAGGCCTTTACCAAATTTAGGCAAGTGCTCTAACCACCAAGCTACACCCCTTCCTACGGTTGTGTATTTGCCTCATCTATTTTTTTTTCTGTGTGTGTGTGTGTGTGTGTGTGTGTGTCTAAAAACCTCTGGATTACAGGCTAGAGTGATGGCACAGTGGTTAAGGCACTTGCCTTGCAAGCCTTAGGCCCTGAGTTCCATTCCCCAGAACCACCTAAAGGTGGGTGTGTTGGTACACGCCTATAATTCCAGCACTTAGGAGGCTGAGGCAGGAGGATTGTCATTAATCCAAGGCTAACCTGGGCTATGGAGTGAGCTCAGGACCAGCCAGAGCTATAGAGCAAGATGCTAATTCAAGAAAAAAAATTTTAAAAATAAAAAATGAAAAACTTCTGGATTAGAATAACTGGATCTAAGCCAGAGTCCCAGGTATCAACCCTGGCTTCCAAGGCCTGCTTATAGAGCTTACTGTTCATCCCCTCGACAAGTCCCTTGTGGATTTCAGTGGTTAGCAAGACTAGAGTGCCTAGTTATAAAAGTCAATGATTAAAAGGAAGGTGTGTGTGTGGGGGGGGGGGTGAGAAGGGTGGATTAAATATAATGAAACTTAATGAAACTTCTGAAAAAGCTGTAAATCTAGGTCTCCTCTGAGGTAAGATCTGAAAGGGCCTTAAACTATTTGTATTTATTTATTTATTTATCTTTGAGACAGGGTCTCACTCTGTAACCCAGGCTGGTCCTGAACTCATTATGAACCCTAGGCTGGCCTTGGCCTCACAGTAATCCTCCTATCTCAGCCTTCTGAGTGCTGGGATTATAGGCATGTGTCACCATGCCGGTTTATGTGGTGCTGGGGAATCAAACTCTGGTACTTAGCGCTTGTCTTACGTCTTGAGCTTTAACCTCTGAGCCATGTCTCTAGCTTTTGGAAAACCGTTTTGTAAACAACAAAGGGCTGTACACAGAGTGAAGAAACACCATTAGGAGCATGGGTGTGGTCACTCCCCACCAGCAGGGTGGAGGAGTTATCATTGCCTAAGTGTGAAACCATTTATGTGTCAAGTACCTTGCCAAGGAACCTGGACTTCACAACTCTGTGAAAGGGCCATGGTTGCTCTGACAGGAAACTGAGGATCTGAGAAGCCCCGGTGCATGCTGAGAAGAGTTCTCAGAGGTGACTGGGCTGGTTTATGGCCAGCACCTCCAGCCTTTCAAGCCAGAACCCATGAGAGGCATGCATCCAGGCCTAGAGTCAGTCTGTTCTCTTTTGGCAGATGCCCTGGAAAGTGAAAGAATGTCCCTCTTCACAAAACCTGGTGGGGAGAAATCAGTAAAGACATCTTAAGACTTTGCCATTCAGCAGACAGGGTCTTGTTCTGCAGTCTAAGCTGATCCTGAACTCACTATGAAGCCTAGGCTGGCCTTGAACTCACATTGATCTTCCTGCCTCAGCCTCCTGAGTGCTGGGATTACAGACATGCGCCACCACACTCAGCTTTATGTGAGTACTAAGGAATTAAACTCAGGGCCTAGAGCTTGCTATGCAAGCTCTTTAACCACTGAGCTAGTTCTCCAGCCCCTCAAAAAATATTTAAAACTTTATGGCTGGGTAGATGTGCAGCGTGGGCTCCCCTCCCTCAAGGCTGCGCCAGGGAAGCCCAGCACCTCGCCGAGGCCAAATGGGCCCGAAAGCCTAGGCTCCGTGTCAGACAATGATCTAGCTGAGGAGGAAGGCCTCTTGTCCCTGGTGGGCAAGAGGAAGCTCAGAGGGAGCCCAAGGAGCCAGTGCAGGCCCTCAGGGACTGGCAGCACCTGCGCCTCTACAAAGCCACCCTGCTGAGGAGAAGCTGTGCCTTTCCAGGCTGACCAACCTCTCCGTGCTGCAGATGTGCAACTGGTCCATCAACGCCAGGCGGCGGCTCCTCCCAGACACACTTGGGAAGAACGGCAAAGATCTAATCAGTTCACCATTTCCTATCGCGGGACTAAGGCTTCAGATGTGGCCCTCCCCCTTGCTAACAGCTCCTCAGTACTGGCCACGTCTGGACCAGCCTCTACCAGTGTGCTGTCCTTGTCCCTGTGCTTCATGCTGCGCTGCTCAGGCCAGGGGGAAAAGCCAATAGCCCCTTTCGCACAGGGGTAGCTGGAGCCCCCTAGGCCCCTGGTGACCCCTGGCAGCACATTCAACCTTGCTCACCAGGGCCAAGCTGGGAGCCCCACCAGTGGACTCTTCAGCACACCGTGCCTATACTCCAGAGCAACACAAGGAGGACTTCAGCAGCTGCCAGCGGCTGGTGGAGGTGGCGCTGCAGAGGACAGCTGAGATGGAGCCTCAGAAGCAGCAGAACTCAGCACCCGTTACTACAAGCCCTTTAGTCTCAGAGATTCCCAAGTAGGCATCTGCCAGCAGGGGCGCTCCGATGTTTCCAGTTGGTCCCCTTCCCATACTGAGGGTTTCCTGTGGATCACTGCCAAGCATCCAGTTTTCAAGTAGGAAGATGCCAGCTGGTGTCACTGCACTACTATGAGAGGGACCCCTTTCTGCTGACTCTGCCATGTCTCCGGGCCTCCGCTTGGTGATGAGACCAAGGGACTGGAGACAGGCATGGGGCTGCTGCTGCTTCTCCATAGAGCCCAGGATGCCTTTGTCCCAGACTGCGTTCCTGGCCTAGGCTGGGCTGTGGAATCTGCCAAGCTTAGGCCTCGCTGGGTCCAGGTTCCCCCTGAGATGTGTCTCTGTGTGTTAAGTGTGGTGTGGACATTGCATGGTTGTAAGTACGGACACAACAATAGAGCCCAGCAAATAAAACTGACTCCAGTTAAATGTTTAGATTTTTTTTTTTTTTTTTTTGAGACAGGGTCTTGCTCTGTAGCCCAGGCTAGTCCTGAACTCACTATGGAGCCCAGGCTGGCCTTGGACTCACAGCAGTCCTCCTGTCTCAGCATCCCATGTGCTGGTATTACAGGCGTGTACCACCATACCCAGCTTATGAGGTGCTGGGAAATCAAACTCAGGTACTTAGCACTTGACTTAGCACTTGCCTAAATGCTGAGCCATTCCTCCAGCCGGTTTAGATTTTTGCTAAACTATTTGTTTTCCCCTTTAAAAAAAAAAAAAAGTATAAAATGCAGAAAACCAGAGAGTTGGGCTACTGTGGTTGAAGATGGGGGCAGAGGTGGCTTAAGGCTCCCTCAGGGATCCAAGATCCTAGCAATGGCTTGAAGGCCATTTATCTAATATATTAACACTCGGTGGAAGAAGTGCAAGGGTGCCGTAATTATCTGTGGCTTTAACTTTAGCTTAGAGTGAGTGGGCGATTCACCCCTGGGTTCATCACCCTGAGCTCTGGCTCAGGATTCCAGGTTGTCTGCCACATGTATACTGTGCTGCTCACAGGTCTGTAGAAGCAGGCATCACCTGCATTGCCCCACTTCCCACCCCTCAGCTAGTCCTGCCCATTAAAAGGTAAAAAACACTTCAGAGCAACCCATATTTCTGGGTCCCCCCCTTCTGACTAGTGGAAACTTTACCCTTCTTTTTCCCCCTTTCATCCTTCTCCTTTCCCCTTTGGTAATCTTCCCAAATACAGTGTTTTCTTCACATCCTAAAAAAAATTCAGAAACACTTTAACATCTTTCATTTAATGCATTTTATTTTTCTAAGATACGACTTAACTACTTTAAAAGCTCTTCCCCCTTTCTTGTTGTCTAGGAGCCCCTTTGCTGTTATCTACCAGGTGCCAACTTGATTATCTAAGAGGTCCATTGTTGCTAACTATGAGGAACCACCTTTATCTTAGGGGCCCTTTGTTGTTATCTCTAGGTGCCATCTTCTTAATCTATGAGGCCCTTTGCTGTTATGAAGGAGGCCAGCTGTTGTTATCTAGGAGGCCGCCATCTTGTTAGTCTAGGAGGCCCCTTGTTTATCTATGAGGCGCCATCTTGTTTTTACCAGCCAAAGTTCGTGCTGTGCCTTGTGGTAAGAGGTAAGGAAGTGTTCAGGGTCGGCGGGGACGGCTCGAGGAGGAGGAGGAGGCGGAGGCGGAGGCGGAGGCGGAGGCGGAGGCGGAGGCGGAGGCGGTGGAGGAGGAAGGCATCATCCTTTGGATGTCCTCTGCATACAGGTCTGGAATCATGCCCAATGGAGAGTCGACCATGCGCACGGTGTTCTTACTGAAGAGCTCAAATTCGTACCGGATAAGTTGTTGCCAGAAGCCGTTGTTGGGACGGATGCCAGGGCGGCAGCTCTTGACCCACCCGTGGGCATCTACTAGAGACATCCCGTGGTGTTTCATCAAGTACGCCAGGCACAGCGTAGGTGAACGGCTCATCCCGGCGATGCAATGGATCAGGGTCTTCCCCTGCCTAATGTCTACGCTGTGAATGTGATCTGAAACAGCGTCAAAAAAATCTGAGATATGTGCGCTGGGAACATCGGCCACGGGCACCCGCACGTACTTGATGTTCGGAAACAAGGAGTTTCTCACTTCAGTAGAAGCATTGACGATCGATGTAATGTTATAGCTGTACAAAAGAAGGTGGTTGTTGGCGGTCAACCCGTTACCAATGAAGACACGGCTGGTTATTTGAGAAATATCATGGGGAGACAAGTGCTGAAGAATCTGAGATGAAACACTGTTGTTTGATGATGATGCCATTACCGCAGCGGCAGGTGTTTCTTTGTTTCAAGTTCAGGGAACCACTCTCGCGAGGGCTTCCTGAAAAAGCAGCTGCGACGAAGTCTCCCTCGGAGCTCAGGGGGCTAAGGTGGATCTGACCCCTGTCAGTGCCGTTTAATACTCCTTCAGCTCCTGCGTCACAATCCCCAAGGACCCAAGGCTCTGGTTTTCATAGCAACAGTGATAGTAGCCCTTCCCACTGCCAGGAGGACACACCCCTGTACCAGGTCTTTGGGACACCCCTCTTCCCTTCAATCTCTTTCCTCATAATTCTTAGTCATTTTTTCAAAGGCCTAATTCTTATCGTTTTTGATCTCTTTTTTTTTCTGTTTTTCCTTTCTTTTTTTTTTTTTTTTTTTTTTTTTTTGAGACAGGCTTTGCTCTGTGGTCCAGGCTGAAGTCACTTTGGAGCCCAGGCTGGCCTCAAACTCACCACGATCTGTAAATACTGGGGTTACAAGGCCCGAGTGATCTGGTATTTGTGGTGCTGGGGAATCGAAGTTAAGAGCCTGGCGTTTGCTGGGCTGTGACAGCTGCTGTGCCGTTCCTCCAGCCTTCTTTTTTCTTTTATTTACTAAACTTTGACTTTTTAAGTAATGTTTTGCTACAGTGTATCTATTTTGTGCTTCAGTTTTTGGGCCACAGTACACAGTACCTATGAAGGCTTCTGTTTGCTTAGTGTTGAAGAACAGGGTTTACAGTTTCCCTGCAAGATAGCAGTGTTATATTTTAAACTGGGGAACAATGTTTGGCTTATGTAATATGCTAATCTCTATAAAGCCCAATTAAAATATGGGTTTGGTTGAGGTTGGTGGGCTGGTGTGATACTTTCTTTGTTGATTCTGATCATAGAATCATGCTGAGGATTTTATGGTTAGCTGGGCCTGGTGGTGCAAGCCTGTAATCCCAGCACTATAGAAGACTGAGGCAGGAAGATCACAAGTTCAAGCCCAGCCTGGGCAATTTAGCAACTTAGTGTGACTCTGCCTCAGAATAAAGATTTAAAAAATGGGCCAGGGATACAACTCAGTGTAAAGGTCCTGGGCTCAATTCCCAGGTTGTAAGGGAACATTGCTAACCAAATTATAGACCTTTGTCTATCATGAATTTGTCCAGTAGTGGACAGTTGTGATGAATTTGACGGTCATATTCCACTTATACATACTACCCAAATGATTTATCAGTTGATTTTACCTTCTTACCTGGAACGACAGCAAATATTTGTCTCTTTTCTTAAAAAGAATGCCTATGTAATCTCAGTTACTTGGGAGGCTGAGGCAGGCAGATTATGAATTCATGGCCAGCCAGGGCAATTTAGTGAAATCCTGTCTCAAAATAAAAAACAGAAACAGCTGGGATACAGCTCAGTGGTGAGTACCACTGGGTTCAGTCCTCAGTGTGTGTGGGAGAGTGCACATGCTCTATCAACTACAAGCCTCTTGGACCTGACATTAGAATGTCATCTCAGACAAAAAGATTTTTGTAGAGTTTCACTGAAAATGGAAAAGAACTATAACCTAAAAATAACAAATTATTTCACAAAACAGAAATTTCTAACTTTCACCCTCATTCCATCATTATTTTGGTTTGTGTGCAAAATGTGCTATGATTAGGGGGTGGGTTTTGGGAGTGGGTAGAGGGTGGATCGAAAGGAAAGTGGGAAAGGTCTTGTTACCTTGACTAGACATGTATGTGCACAAAATGCCCAAAACCAATGTAAACCTTAAATTTTGCACTTATACATATCAATAAAATGGGGGGGGGGGAAACTGTGCTATGATTATGAAGAAAGATGAAATATATATAAGCCTGTTTATGATGGTCAGGGAGATGAGAAACTCAAGACACAACACATTTTTCTTTTTCTTAGTTGTCATAATCAAATTATTTTATATTACTTAAGTTGTCAGCACAAAGAAGAAAGAGAAAAGACAACACAAATACTCAGTAATACGAAAACTACCTTTTGGGGACAGCTCAATTTAGTTAGGGTTGTGGGTAAGTTCAGTGGTAGAGTCCTTGCTTAGCATGTACAAGGCCTTACATTTGACTTCTAGCACCAAAATAAATAAATAAAAAGCTTAGTCTAACTTTTGAGATGTGACATCTGGAGGATCTTTGTAATCTATAAAGTAACATGGAGGGTCTAAGAGTATTAGACTGTAGTACTCTTCTTGAACATAAAAAAAAAGTAGTAAAACTGATCAAAATAATTTCAGACATTATTCTCCAAAACATGCACAACTGAGTGTGTATGTGTGTGTGGGCAGGGGGAGTGTTTTACTGAAGATTGAACCGAGGGCCTTGGCACTGAGCTATTATTTTTTATTTTGAGACAGGGTCCTACTAAATCTGTAAGTTACACAAGCTGGACTTTAACTTGAGATCCTCCTGCCTCAGCCTCCCAGAATGCTGGAATTATAGGACTGCACCACTGGGCCTAGCATAGCTAGTATTAAATAATTTGGTTTATTTATTCTTTCAGCCAATATTCTGTAACACGTTTAGTCTGAGAGATGTTGGTTGTTTTAAAAATTTCAGCGAGGGAAACTGAGGTTTGAGGCTCATGCCTTTAAACCTAGCATTTAGGAGTCTGGAGACGAAGAATCACAAGTTGGAGACCAGCCTGGGCAACTTAGCAAAACCTTGTCTCAAAATTAAAAAATAAAAAGGGTTGGGGGGCTGGGGGAATGGCTCAGTGGTTAAAGTGCTTGCCTAGCAAGCGCTAAGTACCCTAGTTCGATTCCCCAGCACCACATAAGCTGGGCATGGTGGCACACGCCTGTAATCCCAGCACTAGGGAGGCTGAGACAGGAGGATTGCCAGCCTGGGCTCCGGAATCAGTTCAGGACCAGCCTGGACCACAGAGTGAGACCCTGCCTCAAAAAAAGGGGGGGGGGGGGGTTAGGGATGCCTTTCAGCACGAGAGCTAATGTCCAGCATGCATGAGGCACTTTGTTCAATCTCCAGCACTCCCACTCTACCCCTCCACATGAGTACATGAAAGTGAGAGATTCAGAATCGAGGCAAGTACTTGAAAAGCCAAGGCAGAAGCATTGGAGTTCAAGACCAACTGGGGACACAGAATAGACCCTGTCTCAAAAGAACAAAAGAAAATTTACAGTATGGGGCATTTTCTTGGGTGAATGAGGATGAGGAAAATTTCCAATATGGGGCATCTCCTGAGTGGAAGAGGACTTAATATTTTTTCCTTCTGTGTTAGATCTTTCAGCCTCTCGCTTGTCTCCATCTCTCTGTGTTACTTAGGGTAGAAAATGTAAGAAACTTTTCGAAAGAACTCTCCTCTTTCCATCTTTGGGAAAGACCCTTATTTTAAGAATTAGCTAATACTCAAATTTCTCAACTTAGGACTCAAGGTCCTTTCCAATGTGATCTAAGCCTGCCTTTCAAATCTCATTCATTTGCTCATTCATCAGATTTTTATTAAGAATCTGTTGTTAGACATTTTCACCTATACAAAGTCAATTTTAACCAAACTAGTCAAATATTCTTAGTAAGTATAAAATGTGTGTGTGTGTGTGTGTGTGTGTGTGTGTGTGTATATATATATATATATATATTTTTTTTTTTTTTTTTTTTGAGACAGGATCTCTCTGTAGCCCAGGCTGGTCCTAAACTCACTATGGAGCCCAGGCTGGCCCTGGACTCAAGGCAATCCTCCTGTCTCAGTCTCCGGAGTGCTGGGATTTGCAAGCAGGCACCACCACGCTCATCTTTTGTGAACTCGAGAATGAACCCGGGTACTTAGCGTATGACTTCCTGCTTGCTGGACAAGTGTTTTAACTGCTGAGCCATTCCTCCAGCCCCCACTCTTGCTTTCTTATCCTTGATCATGCCATTCTTCTCTGTTGAGAAACTTCATTTCTCTCTCCTTTCTGATTCTATCCAAGCTTCAAGATTCAGTTGGATTTTTTTCACCCTGGTCCTGGGGATTGAACCCAGAGCCTTCCCACTGAGCTACATCCCTAACCCATTTTTAATTTTTATTTTCAGACAGGGTCTTGCTAAGTTGCTCAATCACCCAGGAAAGGAATGAACTTGCAGTTGTCCCGTGTCAGCCTCCCAGAGGGCTGAGATTCTAAGTGTATGCCGCTAGGCCCAGCCCAGTTTGATCAATTTGGAAAGCAGATCTACTGAGCATCCATTTGGTGTTAAATACCATCTTTTTGTTTTTGAGACAGAGTCTCGCTCTGTAGCCCAGGCTGGTCCTGAATGCATTATCTGTCTAGTCCAGGCTAGCCTTGACTCCATAGTCCTCCTGTCTCAGCTTCCTGAGTGCTTGGATTATAGGCATATGCTATCATGCCCAGCTTTATGTGGTGTTGGGGAATCCAACCCAGGGCTTTGCCCTTTCTGGGCAAGCACTTTAACCACTGTGCCATTCCTCTAGCCCTCCAAATACCATCTTAATATGGTGTAGTTCCAACACAACACAGACATTGGTTTCCAAGAGTTTATAGTTTGGTCAGAGAGATAGATATTCATGGAAGAGCCCAGAAAAGAGGCTGTCATTGTTTTTCTGTGTCTGTTGGGGAGACAAGAGTAGTAAGAGGATATCAGAGATGTCTTAATAGAAAACAAAACCTGAAACAAAACTTTTCCTTTCTTTATTTTTTATTGTTTATTCGGCCCAAGGTTTAGTTTTGAATAATAGCAAGCCTATGGCAAAGCTGCCAAGATTGAATACTGAACACCTGTTTACTCTTTACCTAGAAGTTATCGGTTGTTAACACTTCACCACATTTGCCTCTCCATTTAGATACACAAATATGCGATGAGACATTAAGCATTTCTTCATCATCTGTCTCCCGAGAGCAAAGACACTTTCCCACATCATCACAATACAAAGACCATATTCAGAAATTGAACATTAGCCCCTTATTATTACCTAATATATAACCTTTATTTAAATTTCACCAAGCCTCTCAGTAATACTGTTATCTGCTTTATTTTTTCTTTTATGCCAGCATAGTTGAGGATTCCATGCTGAATGGCTATTGCATTTCTTTAGCATCTTTTAATTTGGAACATTTCCTGAGCTTGTTTTTTTGCTCTTTCCAAACACTGGCAATTTGAAGAATTCAGTCCAGTTTTGTAGAACATTTTTTCAATTTGGATTTATTTGAGTGTTCCCTCAAGATTAGATTCAGATGAAATATTTTTGGCATAGACTCTATTAGAGTGCATGATTCTTAGAACATCATGTCAAGGACATATGTCATCTGTTTGTCCAGTGATGAAGTTGATAATTTTGACCATTTGGTGAGGGTGGTGCTGTGGTTGGGATATGATTTGAATGTGTTCTCCAAGGTTTCAGATATTAAAATTTAAAGCCGCCTATGAGGTATTAAGAGAGTGGAGTGTGGTGTCACTTGCTGGTAATAGCAGTACTCTGAGGGACTAAGGGCTGAGGATAACAAGTGTGAGCCCAGCCTGCAATTCAGCAATTAGCAAGACTCTGTCTTAAAATTTCTTTTTTTCTTCTTTTCTTTATACAGTATATATAATTTTTTTTACATATCACATCCCTTTCCCCTTCCTACACTATCACCACCCCATTCTCTTCTTTCTCTTTCCCTCTCCACAAAGTCCACCTTCTTACTTTCTTCCATATCTCTTACACCTTTTATGGTTTGGTTTTCTCATATGAGAGAAACCACATGATATTTAACCTTCTTTGTCTGATTCATTTCTCTAAGCATAATGGTCTCAAGGTGCACCCATTTTCCTACAAATGACTCAATTTATCTTTCTTTATGGCAGAGTAGTACTCCCTTGTGTACATATACCACATCCTTATCCATTCGTTTGTAGCTGAGTATATTGGCTTCTTCCAAGATTTGGTTATTATAAACTGTGCTGCTATAAACACGGGCATGCATGTGTCACTCTTGTATGATGACTTTAATTCTTTGGGGAAGATCCCCAGAAGCGGTAGAGCTGGGTCAAATGGGATATCAATTTTCAGTTTTTTTTTTTTATGGAATCTTCATACTGCTTTCCATAGTGGTTGTTTACAGTCCCACCAGCAATGTAGGAAGGCTCCTTTTGTCCCACTATCTCACCAGCATTTGTTGTTTTGTTGAGTTCTTGATACCAGCCATTCTTACTAGTGTTACATGGAACCTCAGGGTTGTTTTAATCTGCATTTCTCAGGCTGAAGGACTGGCTCAGCAATTGCCAAGTAAGTGCTAAGTACCTGCGTTCAATTCCCCAGCATCACATAAGCAGGGCGGATGTGGTGGTGCACACCTGTAATCCCAACCCCCAGGAGGCTGAGAAAGGAGGATTGTGGTGAGTCCAAGGCCATCCTGGGCTCCTTAATGAGTTCAGGACCAGCCTGGACTACAGAGTGAGGAAAAAAAAAGAATAAAATAATTTCCAGTTCTCTGATAGCTAAAAATATTTAACTTTTTTTCCATTTATTTATTGACCATCCAGACTTCTGAGAACTGTTTATTCATTTCAGAGTCCCATTTTTTGATTGGGTCTTTTATTTGGGAGGGTCTACTTTTTTCAGTTTTTTGTAATTCTTGATAGTAGTCCTCTGTCTGAGGAGTAGCTGTGCATGATCTCTTCACTCTGACTATTTCCTTTGCTGTACAGAAGCTTTTTAATTTGATATAATCAATTTGTTGATTCTTAGGGTTATCTCACATGCTTTGGATATTTTATTGAGAAACTCCTTGCCCACAGCTATGTGTTCAAGGGTTTCGCCTACTTTTTTATTTCAACAAGTTCAGTGTTTCCATTTTAATGTCTAGATGTTGATTTGATTTTGATGTATGGCGAAACATGTAGGTCTACTTCCTTCTGCATGTGACCAGCCAGTGTTCCCAGCACCATTTGTTAAAGAGGCTATCCTTATTCCAGTGTGTGCTCTTGTCCCTTTGTCGAAGATCAGATAGCTGAAGGGACTTGGGGATGTCTCTGTATCCTCAATTCTGTTTCATTGATCCACTCAACTGTTTTTGTGCCAATACTATGGTTTTTTAAAAAATCATTGTTGCTGTAAAATATAATTTGATATCTGGTATTGTGATGCCTCCTGCTTTTGTTGCTTTAAATTGTTTTGGCTACTCTGGGCCACCTGTGGTTTCATATATACTATAGGATCATTTTTTCTAGTTCTCTGAAAAATGCAATTGATATCTTGATTGGGATTGTATTCAATATGTATATTAGTTTAGGTAGACTGGCCATTTTGACAACCTTGGTTCTGCCTATCCAGAAACAGGGAATGTCTTTCTATTTTTGAAAATTCTTGATTTCTTCTTTCTATAAATAGAATAATATTATTTTCAGTATAGAGGTCCCTCACTTGCTATCGTGGTTTGGTTCTGTAATGTCCCCCAAAAGTCTCATGCATTTGGGTGTTATGGATTATCTATAGAACCATGGGCTGTTAGGAAATGGTGCCCTGGACTAGAGGCGTGTATTGTGGGCATGTGGTAGATTATAGGTGTGTGGTGGAAGACAGTCTGTAGATTAGCATGTGGTGGATTAGGGCCTTAAATCTGAAATGGGTAAAACAGTGAGGCTGGACCCAGAAGGGGCGGATCACTGAGACAGTACTTGGAAGGGTATATGCTACTTGCTCCCTGTCTTCTGAGACTTAGCTTCCTGTTTGCGATGCTATGAGGACTTTCCTCCACCTCCACCTCTTCTGTGTGCTTCCACTGCTGCTGGCCACCATGAATAGACTGTGACCTTCTGAAACTGTAAGCTAAAATAAACTTTTCCTTCCCAAATTTGTGTATGTCAGGTATTCCTTCACAGCAATGAAAAAGTAACTAAGATATTTGCTCTGTTAGGTTGATTCCTTGGTATTTAATTTTCTTTCAGGTGACTATGAATCTCTTTCATATCTCTTTCTCTATATTTCTTTCTCTGTATTTTCTTTCTGATCTCTTTCTCTGTATTTTCACTGTTGCTGTAGAGGAGTGCTATTATTAACTTTTGTGTGTTGATTTTTTTTTTTTTTTGAGTCAGGGTCTTGCTGTGCAGTCCAGACTGGTCCTGATCTCACTATGTAGCCTATGCTGGCCTCAAACACATGGCAGTCCTCCTGCCTCAGCCTTCTAAGAGCTGAGATTACAGGCCTGCACCATCACACCTGGCATTTGTGGTGCTGGGGAATCAAACTCAGGGTCTTGCACTTGCTGTGCAAGTGCTCTAGCTGCTGTTGCATTTCTCCACTCTCTTATATATTTTAATATTTTGTAAATCTATTTTTTCTTTTGAGAGAGGGTTTTGCTCTCTAGTCCAGGCAGGTCCTGAACTTACCTCAATCCTCCTGCCTCAGCCTCCCGAGTGAGTGCTGGGATTATAGGCGTGTGCCACCACGCCCAGCTTTTATGTGGTGCTGAGGAATCAGCTTGGGTACTCAGCATTTGCTAGGCAAGCACTTTAACTACGGAAATTTTATCCTCACAATGTTTGATCCAACTTCCCCTGCCTTGAAATAAATTTTTCATCTTCTTAACTTCAGCTAGGTTTCTTTTCAGATTTTCCACTTCTCTATCAAAATGTCACTTCATATCTCACATTTCCTTATTTACCTCAGCCAACTTTTTAATTATGTCTTCTATATGCTCAATAAGCTTTGTAATAATTACGACCACTATTTTTTAGTAAGTTCCTCTTTAAGCCCACTGATCATTTCATGCATTTCTTTAAGAATGTCTTGTTTGAACTGACTATTAAAAAAAAAAAAGAACTGACTATTTGCAGAAACCAACTGATGTATTTGGTTTTTGACTTTCTTTCCTATGAATTCCACTATTTCAGGGACCATAATACTTGCTTCTGTGATTCAGATGTTTCTGAGTATGCCTTGTTGCCAGCGATTCCATTGCTGAAGGACTTCACTGGCATAGTGGAGAGGTTTCTTTGAATGGGTAAGAAGTTGTGAGGGTAGCGCTGAATGTCCTCTGAATAGGCAATGAGGGGGGATCTAACAGTCTGTCGGCCTCTAAGGTGTCTTGTTCATACCCAGCTCCCCTCAGCAAAGCTTTCCCACCTGTCCTGGATTCCCTCCCCCTGAGGACGATGCTCTCCACCCGTGAGGTGCTCCCAGTACCACCTGAACCATTTTAGGATGTTGGCAACATTTCTCTCCTCTCTGCAACTGCCTCTTGTGCCTAATTTTTTCCTAGGTACTGATTAAGAATGTCCTTCAAATCCCTGATATGTGGCCCACCTGTGGCTTCTTTTGCCCTAAACATTTCAAACTTAGGCTCTTTTTAAAATGACTCTGACTTATGTCACTGCCTGATATGGCTGCTCAGCACTACTTCTCCCAAGCTGGTCTGAGCTTCAGGAAGCCTTGTCAAGGGGAGGCTTGCTATGCATTGGCATTTTTTACTCTCCATACATTTTTTTCTGGAGGCTGGGCCTGCTAGGTGCTGTCAATTCCCATGTCTCCCAGATCCAGGCTTGCCGTGGTCTGAGACTTCCAGCTCTGGGCTTTCCTCAGTCTGAGGATGCCAGCAGTTCACGGCCCTTTCCAGGCAGCCTGGGAGGCTTTTTTGACTGGTGTTTACCTCAGTTTCTGATGAATTTGTGAGGTTTCCAACCTTCTGTGGCCTCCTTTCAATTCCTGAAGCTTTCCTTCCTCTTTTTGCTAAGTTGTGCAGGCAGTTTTTACTATATCACAATTTTTAAAATAATGAGCCTATGAGGAGCCATTGAGTAGTTCTGTTGCTTGGCTGCCTGTTTCTTCTTCCTTCCTTCCTTTGTTTCTTTCTTTCTTTCTTTCTTTCTTTCTTTCTTTTTCTTTACAGATTAAGAAAAAGGGGGAAAGGAAGGATGTCATGATGACTTGCTGGTTATGTCACTGGGAAACTAATGGTTCTTTTCTCTGAAATACCACCTTCATGAGAGAGATCAGATTCAGCATGAAAGATAAGAGAGGAGTGTAATTTAAAACACAATGATATTGTGAGGCTCCTGGACATTGTAGAAGACAGTGTGGGACTCCTCTCGTAAATACACTCTCTCTGTTGTGGTTTGGATCTAGAGTATCCTCCAAAAGCCTCAGGTACCTATGGCTTCTGTGTACTGTTGGAAGGTAGGGCCTGGCTGGAAGGGACAGATGCTTGGAGCTTAACCTGGAAATATACCTCTGCCCTTCATGTCAGACTTGGATCTGTTTTGCTGTGTCATGAGGAGCTGACTCTCTGGGTCCAGCCCTGCCATTTGACTCCACCATTTCCAGCTACCAGCCTATGAATGGACTGTGACCTTCTGAAACTCTGAGCTAAAATAAATCTTTCCTCCCAAAGCTGTGGATGTTGGGTATTCTGACCCATCAAGGAGAATGTAATTAAGATCCTCCTCTCAATTAGGGTGCCCTAATTTAGAGGTATCTTTCCTCACCTAACCATATACTTTGAGGAAATTTGCCTTTGTATCTGGTTTCTGGAGCTGCAAAGTGAGTGTGAAATGCATTCTGGTAATTCTTGATCAATTTTGCTAAATCTATTCCTTTTGTGAATGACTGGCTTGGGAATGGACAACTAACGAAACTGTGGTAAAATATGTTAGGAAAAGTCTATTGGAGATTCCTGAGAATGGTTTTGTGGATCTCAAGAAAAAGATAACACTACCAGCTTACTTTTTTCTTCTGGACATGTCATTTTTGGACATGATACCCAGGTCTTAGTGGCCATCTTCTAGCCTTGTCAGGAGGCGGCTTCTGGGCACAGCCAACATCCTAGATATGTCAGAGTGGAAAAGTGGAAACAGTCTGGGTCTTTGGCATTGGGGTCAGGATTTTTTCTTGACAATCATTTCCAAAGTCTGTACCTTCTTACCTTTAGATTTCTTATTTCTTTCTTAGTTTTTTTGTTATATGGGACCACAAATTCTTTTAAAATTTTTTGTTTGAGACAGGATCTTACTTTGTAGTCCAGGCTGATCCTGAGAATACTACTTTTTATTTTTTTTTTTTTTTGAGCATTTTGAGTCAGGAAGATCAGTCACTTGCAGTATGCATATGAAGTAACAGACAATTTTGTGGAGATGTTCAGCCATAGAATGAATGATTCTGAGAAAGCTTGCCCAAGGTGATAAGTAGCAGAGTCCAAATCCTGCCTACAACATCAGGCAAATTGTTTGGTGGATTGAAATTGTCTAATTGTAAATGTAGTATAAAAATGTTGTGTTTGTGGTACAGGCCTATAATCCCAGCACTCTGGGAGGCTGAAGCAGTATGATCACAAATTAAAGCCCAGGCTGGGCAATTTAGAAATATCTTGTCTCAACATTTTAAAAAAGGGGAGGGGAGCTGAGATTACAGCTCAGCGTAAAGGTCCTGGGCTTGATTCCCAGTAACTCCAACAAAAGAAAAAAGAAAAAAAGTGATATTCTTGATTGTGTGTGTGTGTGTGTGTGTGCACGCACCTGAGTGTGTTTTTTTTTCCTTTTTTGTGATACTGGAGATTGATCTCAGGGCCTTCCACTGAGCTATACCCATAGCTCATTTTTTTTTCAGTTTCTTTTTCCCCCCATTTTATTGATACGTATTAGTGCAAAATTTAAGGTTTACAATGGAGTTGAGGATTTTGTGCACATACATATCTTGTCAAGGTGACAAGGATTTTCCCACTCTCCTTTTGTCCCTCCCCCTACCCGCTCCTCCCTCCGTCCCTCCACGCCCTACCCCCCTGTTTCACTTTGTTTTTTCATTTTAAGTTCCATAAGAGTTGTGATCTGGATCTCTCATATCAGAGAGATCATTTGATATTTCACTTTCTGCTTCTGACTCACTTCACTAAGCATGATGTTCTCAAGCTTCTTCCATTTGCCTGCAAAAGCCTCCACACTGTTGGACTTTATAGATACATAGTATTCCATTGTGTATGAATACCACAGTTTGTGTATCCATTGGTCTGTTGATGGGTATTTTGGTGAATTCCATATTTTAGCTATTGTTAGTTATGCTGCTATGAACATGGGTATACATACATCTCTGTTGTATGTTGTTTTGGCCTCTTTTGGATATATTCCCAGGAGGGGTGTCGTTGGATCGAAGGGGATATTTATTTCTAATCTTTTGAGAGATCTCCATACTGTTTTCCAAAGTGGTTGTACGAATTTGCATTCCCCATAGCTCATTTTTACTTTCAATTTTGAGACAGGGTCTTGCTAAATTGCTAAGTCACCCAGGCTGTTCTCAAGCTTGGGATCTTCCTGCCTCCACCTCCCGCAGTGCTGGGATTATAGGCCTATGTCACCAGGCCTGGCTTTATTTGTTGTTTTTGGTGGTACTGTTGATCAAGCCCAAGGCCTCTACACTGAGCTATATACCCAGCCCAGTTTCTAAGTTTTGATTTTGAGACAGAGACTTGCTAAATTGCTCAGGCTAAGTTTGAATTTACTATTCTCCTGCCTCAACCTCCTAGAGTGCTGGGATTACAGCTTGCACGACCAGATGTAGGCTAATATATTAGCATATTAACATTTTTTTTGTGTGTGTTTAAGTTTGATTCCTTAAGAAATTTTATTATTATTATTATTATTATGGACAACTTTAAACATGCGAAAGTAGGGGCTGGAGGAATGCCTCAGTGGTTAAGCAAGCGTTAAGTCAAGCAGTAAGTACTCAAGTTTGATTCTCCAGCACCACATAAGTTGGGCATGGTGGTGCACACCTACAATCCCAACACTCAGGAGGCTGAGGCAGGAGGACTGCTGTGAGTCCAAGGCCAGCCTGGGCTCCATAGTGAGTTCAGGATCAGCCTGGGCTACAGAGCGAGACCCTGCCTCAAAAAAAAGTCAATAAACATGCAAAAGTAAAGGGAACATTATAATGAATTTTTGTCAGGTCAAAAAAGGAGCCTGGCAGAACCAAAAATATGACCAGCAGCAAGAGAATTTGGAACGAAAGCCTTGATAGCAGGTCCAGATGTAAGCTTTCCCCTTCCACAGCCCTGTGCCTGGCTAACTGGTCTAGGCACAAGGCCAGGCACAAGGCCAAAGGGATAAGGCATAAGAGAGAAAGACATAAAAAGAGAAAAAGGAGATAAGAAAAAAGGCATCCAAAGAGGAGCAAAATGGGGGCGGATACAAAGGGGTGATTGTGGGGTGAACAGAGCTTTATGTAGTGTGGGTAGATTAGCCAGCATGAGGGTCAGGGATTGGGCAAAACAGGACAAAGTAGAGTGACCTGATAGATCTGGAGACTCCAGGTAATGGGAGAAAGGTCGCTGCTGGGGTCGTGGTGTCACCAACTGGCCAACTGCCAGGTATGGAAAGTTGTCATGTTGAGGTCAGAGAAGTCAGGTTGCCATGGCCGGGAACGGATAAAGGAATAGGTATTTGTAAGCTGAAGTCATACTCAGAGAACCAAGCACTGTATATGGGACTGGCAGAACTCAGCACCAGAGTTCCAGTACCCCACAATTCCTAGGTATCCATCTCCTAATGCTTAAAAGTAGCAATTCTTTGCCAGCCTCATTTTGTCCGTGCCTTGCTCACCACGCCCACCTTCTGGTATTATTTTAAAGTAAATGCTGGGTATGTCATCTCATCTGAAATGTTTAAGTATGCTGCTCTAAAAGATAAGATCACACTTATCTTTATATTTGGCACCCCCCCCCCCCATTACCCCTCATTTGCGGGGCACTGAGCCACAAGCCTGCTAAACGTGTGCTCTAAAGCAGAGCTACAGTCTGGCCCTACTTTATTTCCTTTTCCAAAAGAGATCAAGAAAGTATTGGAACTAGATTCTTCCCTTCATCTCAGTTTCTTCTTTCCCTCTGCAGGAGTTTATAGAGTAAAAGTGAAAGACTTCCTTAGGTTTTGCCTACCGACCCCAATCCCATTGTCTCATATGGTTTTGTTTCTCTTTTTCTCCCCCCCCCCCTTTTTTTAAGACAAGTTCTCACTCTATAGTCCAGGCTGTCATGAATTCACTAGGTAGCCTAGGCTGGCCTCAAAATCATGGCAATCTTCCTGCCTCAGTCTCCTGAGTGCTGAGATCACAGGCTCCCGACACCACCCCTGGCCTTACTGTTTTACTCAGAGATAAATTACTACTGATAATGTTTCTTTCTTTTTTTTTTACTGAGTGTACACACACACACACACACACACACACACACACACACACACACTTTTACAGAAAGTGAAAGGAATGTTTAAGAAGGTTTAAGGCAGTATCCCCCCAACTTTTTTGACACTAAGGACCAGCTTAGTTGGTGACACGGGGTAGCTGTGGGGGCGAGGGGTGTACTTGTTATACACTAAGTTGTTGGAGGATAGCTTTGAAATAGTCAGTACAGCACGAGGAAGGCAGGCAGGAAGCTCTGCCCCGCCAGTAGAACCAGCTAGGAGTACACTGACAGGAGATAGAGCTTCTGTCAGTGCTCCCCTTTCCCTGCGACTCTCCTTCCAAGGCCACAGATCAGTTCCGGTCTGCAACCTGATGTTGGGGACCTGGTTCTCTGAGACTTGGGCCTAAGGTATAACACACAACATTATTTTAAATTATGTGTGTTTACAGAAGATATATTTATTATAGCTATTACAAATTTTACTAATTTATTTATTCATTACTATGGTAAAACATACATAATAAAGGGGCTGGAGGAATAGCTCAGTGGTTAAAGCGCTTGTCTAGTAAGTGCTGTGCAAAGCGCTAAGTACCCGAGTTTGATCCCCCAGCACCACATAAACTCGGCATGGTGGCGCACACCTGTTATCCCAGCACTCAGGAGGCTGAGGCAGGCAGATTATCCTGAAGCCAAGGGCAGCCTGTACTACAGAGTGAGACCCTGCCTCAAAAAACAAACATAAACCCCATACATAATAAAATTTACCATTTAACTTTATTTATTTATTTTTGAGACAGAGCCTTGCCCTGTAGTCCCAGCAGGTCCTGAACTCACTGTGTAGCCCAGGCTGGTCTCAAACTCAGAACAATCCTTCTGCCTTGGCCTCCCAAGTGCTGGGATTACCAGTGTGCACAACCCTTTCTGGTTTGTGTGGTGCTGGGGAATTGAACTCAGGGCTTTGCAATGACTGCTGTGTTAGTCCTCCAGCCCTGATTTTAACCATTTTAAACATACAGCTCAATGATATTATATACATTAACACTGTTGCCATCACCACTATCCATTTCTACTTTTTCATCATCCCAAACTGAAACTGTGTCCCCATTAAATAGTACCTCCATTCTCCCCCACTTCAGCCTCTGATAACCACTAGTCTACTTTCTGTTTATATGAATTTGCCTATTCTTGGTACCTCATAGACAAAATCAAGCAATATTTGTCTTCTTAGGTCTCGTTTATTTAACATAATGATTTCAAGGTTTATCCATGTTGCACAATGCATTAGAATTCTACTTTTAAGGATGAGTAAGATTACTTTGTATGTATATACCACATCTTGTTTATCCACTACTGTGCTGATGGATGTTTGCGTTGCTCTCACTTCTTGGTTATTGTGTTAATGCAGCTAAGGTTATTGGTATATGAGTATTTGAGTCCTCACTCTCAATTCTTTCGGGTATACATCCAGAGTGAGATTGTTGTATCATATGGTAATTCTTTGTTTAACTATTCGAGAAACTGTCAGAGTGATTTTGCATATTTTTAAACATTTCTATATAGTCTCATTGGGATTTTGATTGAGATTTCATTAATTCTATAAATAAATCTGGTGGGAAGTTATCCTTTTACCATCATTTCTTTTAAAAATGTAATATGTTTGGGTCTTCCTTTCTGTCCTTCCATGCTTCCCAAGCGTTGGGATTACAGGTATGTACCTCAATGATAAGTTTAGTATCTCTTTATTTATCCTTTGATTCCTTCCTTCTGTCCTGTCAATACAAGTTGCCCTTAGCTACACAGACTACTGCATTATTTATTCTATTTCAATGACAGAAATATCTCAACCCACAAGGGTGAAAATTTTGAAGGAACCTTAGTCGCTTAGTAGAAAAACAAAAACCTTCCTAGTGGACTCACTGGTGCTATGAAGTCAATTTGGTTATTAATGATCATAATAAAATATGCTCAGATAGGAATTCTTGAGAAATTCAGAAAAAGTGCCATTATTTAAAAACATATGTGTGTTACATTTTTGGAAATTAGAATAAAATGCTAAGAGATGTGCTTACATATTTTCAAACTTTATAATGTCAAAATGATTTATTCATGCTATTCAACATGGAGATTTGAGATTTGTTATTAATTGAATATGTGTGTCCCAACGAAATTCACATGTAAAAATTTCTAACCACCAAATCAAGGGTATGAGGAGATGGGACCTTTGGTGGTATCAGTGACTCCTTGACGCTTTTACCATGGGACAACACAAAATAAGAAGATGGCCACGTGATCCAGAAAGCAGCCCTTTATCTGCTTGTGCCTTGATAGGACTTCTCAGTCTTCAGGACTGTAAGAAATAAATTTTCATTGTTTATAAGGCTAAAGGAGCACAGACCGTGTCTCAGTAGTTTACAAAATTTTGTTATAGCAGTCCAAACAGACTAAGTTAAAATGTTTATGTGAAGCTACTTATAGTGCAACCAGAAATTTCTGCATAACAAGATACAGTTCTTATAGCTGGGTCTGGTGGTACAGGGTTGTAATGTCAACATTCTTGATGGCTGAAGTTACAGGATTACAAGTTTGAGCCCAGCCTAGGCAATTTAGCAACTTAGCAAGACTTGGATTCAAAATCAGAAATCAAAACTGGGCTGGGGATGTACTTCATTGTAAAGGGCCTCGGCTTCACCTGTATACCAAAAAAAAAAAAAAAAAAAAAAAAAAAGACACAGCTTTGCTTGTAGTGGCATTTAAATTACAAACTCATTGAATGAATGGAACTCAAGTAGGTCTTTTGTTGTTTTCCATGTCTAAAGCAATGCCTTGCACTTAACAGGTGTTCATAAATATGGTGCTTTGTTTAAGAAAGGAAGGAAACTTTCTTTTTTCTCTTCTTGTGCTGGGGATGGAACCTAGGGCCTCATGTATGCTAGGCAAGTGTTCTATCCTGTTAGAAACGACTCATAGAAATTTTCCTGTCCAAACAAAGGATGGACATGGGAGGCGTTGATGACAGAGTATGAGGCTTTAATTTTCTTTTTCGCAAAAAGGGTGACCTTCCCACGTGCAAGTGGTGAGAGACACCGAAAACGTGGTCCATACTGACTTAAATCCCTAGCTCACAGGTCCCTCCCCCTGCCTCTTCCTATTGGCAGGATGCACAATCTTCCCGTGAAGATCTAAGACACTGGCTCAGGGCCATCATCACAACGTCATTACCTTAATCCCTCCTTTCCCTTTCCACCTTTGTCTGGTCACCTGGTCAGGTAAGGCACGAAAATGTAAAGATCTACCATCTTGAACAATGTGCCACTGCTACCGCTAGGTGATGCACGCAATCCTGAGCCAGGAAGGCAATTTTCATAAGGTTTTTTTAGAGTACACTATTTTCTGGAGTTTTTTGATCTGTAGTTTGGTTGAGATATTCTGATTTCTCCAGCTAGCTTATTTATTTATTTTTGAGAGAGGGTTTTGCTCTGTTGCCCTGGCTGGTCCTGAACTCACTATGGAGCCCAGGCTGGCCTTGGACCCACAGCAAGCCTCCTGCCTCAGCCTCCCTCCTGCTGGGATTACAGGTGTGCACCACCATGCCCAGTTTATTTGACTAGTTTTTATAGAACCATGAGTGAAATGAACAATGCTACTAATACCTTTTTTCTTACCATTCAAGTGACATAGGTTTTTAAAAAGCAAAATGAAAGATTTTTTAATTTTATTTTTAGTATTTATTTATTTATTTATTTTTGAGCCAGGATCTTGCTCTGTAGCCTAGGCTGGTCCTGAACTCACTATGTAGCCCAGGCAATTCTCCTTTCTCAGCGTCCAGAGTGCTGAGATTACAGACATGTGCCACTATGCCCAGCTTTGTGTGGCATTGGGGCATCGAACTCAGGGCCTTGTGCTTGCAAGACAAGTGCTTTAACTGCTGTGCCATTCCTCCATTCCCTGAAAAGTTTTTTAAAAGAGATTCAAGTAAGTATATATATATATATATATATATGTTGTCTTGACTCTAGGTACTGGAGATCTGCAACATTCAAGGAGTTTTATTTGTTGTTTGGTTGTCTTGGGGGGACAGCTCTGGGGTTGGACCCCAGGGCCTCCACACTGAGCACTGAGCTTTTTCCTCAGCGCATTTTTCTTGTTTATTTTGAGACAGAGTCTTGCTAAGTCACTAAGTTGCCAAGGCTGGGCTTGAATTTGCAGTCCTCCTGCCTCAGCCCTCTACTTTTGGGATTACTGGCCTGCACCACTAAATCAGGCTCAAGGAGAACATTTTACTTCTTTGACCAAAGTATGTAATCAATACATTTATAATAACTGAGAACAGTATAGTACACACACTATTTATCTATATGGACATATTTTTCTAGCCCATGTAGGTACAGCTCTTTGACTAGGCGTGACCTTAAGCTGATTTTTTTTTTTTTTTTGAGACAGGGTCTCACTCTGTAGCCCAGGCTGGTTCTGAACTCACAATGGAGCCCAGCCTGGCCTTGGACTCATGGTAGTCCTCCTGCCTCAGTCTCCCAAGTGCTGGTATTATAGGCGTGAGCCACCACACCTGGCTTTTATAGTGCTTGGGAATTGAACTCAGGTACTTAGCACTTGATGTAGCTCTTGCAAACGCTTTAACCGATGAGTCATTCCTTCAGCACCCTTACGCTGATTCTTACAATATTTTAGCTTTGGTTTTTTCATCTATGAAATGAGAGCATCTTTAGGAACTCACTCAGTTGTGATGAAAACCAATGCAATGGTTTATGGCAAATGCAGCCATCAGACATTGACAAGGAAGGTAGCGCTCCAAGGACTGGAGAGCTCTTCAGAATTTACACATCAATAAATAGGCACATGCTATGCTATTTCTCAAATGGAAGGTTGTCACCAAAGTCACTTCTCAAGAAAAGTGCTAAGACCCAGGACCTGAAGGTTTTTCTTTTCAAAATATTTTTTTCTATTTGGCCACATTCTTTTATCAAAGTAACATATGCATACAGTTTGGATTGTCAACTAGTTCTATAAAACTTGTTATGAAAAGCAACCTACCCCTCCTATACAGGTGATTTGGTATATACTGTCTGTCTTTAAGTCCTCATTGTCCAATACAAATATAAGCCACGTATAGAATTAAAAACTTTCTAAAAGTCAATTAAAAATGTAAAAAGAAATATGAACTTTAACAATATATTTTATTTAACTTAATACTGTATATCAAAATATCACTTTAGAATGTAATCAACATAAAAAATTATTGAGTTTTTTTTAAAAAAATCTTGTGTTTTATACATAGATCACATTTCAAGTGAGATACTAAATTTATCAGGAATACTTGATTTGCATTTAATAAAATTCACAGTTGAAAAAGTAGATTCAGGGACCAGGGGTGTAACTTAGCAATTAGAGCACTTACTCAGCAAGCATAAGGCCCTGGATTCAATTCCCCAGTACCACATAAGCCAGGCATGTTGGCATATGCCTGCACTCCCAGCACTCAGGACGATCAGGGAAGAGGATTGCCATGAGTTTGAGGCTAGCTTGGGCTCCATAGTGGGCTTAGGACCAGCCTAGACTGCACAGCGAGATGCTGTCTCAAAAAGAAAAATGAGATTCACATACCTAAGTTATTCCAGTCGTCATTTTTTTCCAATAACTGGACTGGCTATCAGTTTTTAAATTTATTTCAAGGCAACTAGGTGAAGTAGCATATTACGATAGTTCCAGCTATTTGAAGGCTGAGGCAGGAGAACTGCTGGAGCCCAGAAATTTGAGACCAGCATGTCTTAGTTACTTTTTCATTGCTGTGACTCAATACCCGACACCCACAAACTCAGGAAAGGAAAGGTTTATTTTAGCTCACAGTCTCGAAGGTCACAGTCCATTCAGGGGTGGCCGGCAACAATCGAAGTACATGGCAGAGAGAGAGGTGGAGGCAGCTTCTCAGGACATCACAAACTGGAAGTCAAGCTGAGGCTAGTTGAGACCAATCCCCGTCCTCCAGGAAGGCAGGTGCAGCTTATGTATCCTTTCAGGTCTCCGCCCAGTAACCAGTCCCGCCTGCATCCAGGTGTGGCCACTACACACCATTAATCCTAACTTAACTGCAATCCACCCCTCCAGACCAGACCCCAATCCACCAACATCACATGGTTCCATTAAAATACATGAGACTTTTGGGGGACACTCCAGATCCTAACCACAACACAGCATGAACAAAATAATGAGCCCCCAGGTCAAAAAAGTTGTTTTTAATTAGGCTAAATTAAATTAAATTTAAAAATTCAGTTCATCATTCCCATAGTTCAAGTACTCAGTAACCACAAATAGCTACTGACTATTGTTTTGGACAGAGCGGCTCCAGAGAACACATTTATATAATTACTTATCTTTCATATTTTGGCACAACAATTATGTTTCTGTATGAAAAGTGGAGAAATTGGGAGACCAAATGCACGAGATTAGGTCTTATTCCATTTAAATAATTTTTTTCTATAAGAAAATAGGACTGACATTTGTAGGAATATAGATAGACCTTGAGACCATTCTGCTTAAGAAAGAAATGAAGCACAGAAGGTTAAATATTTAATGGTTTCTCTACTATGAGAAAACCAAACCATAAACAAAGTAGAAGAGAGATGGAAGAAAGTAAGAAGATAGATTTCGTGAAGACGGAGAGGGGACATGGGTGGAGAGGTCAGAGTGTGGGAAGGGGAAAGGGTTGTGATATGTAAATAAAAATAAAGATCTTTTAATGACAAAAAGGACTGAAAATATTTTAATATTCAACTTAATTTGATAACCAAGTTTAATGCTAAATTGCAGAGTATGATAAGTATGTGGTACCAGCAGAATTTGTAAAAAAGGCATAGCAGAATATTTTCCAAAGAAGTCTGCACAATACTACTCTCACGATTTGGATCTGGAGCATCTCCATGGATGTTGTGGAACAGCTATGGAGCCGTGTATTTTTAAGATATGGGACCTGGTCAGGAGGGGTGAATTACAGGTGTGTGGTGGATTAGGGGTGCGTAGTAGGTTATAAGTGTGTAACCTGGAAGGGAGAGATTACCGGGACTTGACCTGGATGTACATTAGCTCCATCTTTCCTCCCCTACTTGGCTTCCTGTCTGCTATGCTGGGAACAGCTCCTCTCTTGCTAGACCTGTGACATGTGCTTCTAACATTGCCAGTCACCCTTGGATGAACTCAGACCTTCTGAAAATGTGAGCTGGGGCTAGAGGAATGGCACAGTGGTTAGAGTGCTTGCCTAGCAAGCACAAGGCCCTAAATTTGATTCCCCAGTACTGTATAAAACCAAGTGCGGTGGCGCACACCCGTAATTCCAGCACTTGGTAGCTGAGGCAGGAAGATTGCCAAGAATTCAAGGCTAGCCTTGGCTACACTGGTAGTTCAAGACCAGCCTGGGCTACAGAGTGAGAACCTGTCTTAAAAATAAAAAAAAGAAAGAAAGAAAGAAAGAAAAGGAAAAGAAAAAAGAAAATGTGAGCTAGAATAAATCTTTTCTCTCTTAAGTTGTTGTTGTTGGGTATTGTGTCCCAGCAACAAGGAAGTAACTAAGACAATTACTATCCTACCAACTCTTATTAGAACATGATCTTGATATTATTCCCATGGGGAGGTGTCCCATCTCTTAGAAACTTTTGTTTTGACTGGTAAGAGTATAGCAGCAATGATACCATGAGACTTCCGGGGCAAAGCCATGAAAGGTGATGTAGCTCCCTCCCGCGTTTTGCTGGAATACTCTCTCTAGGAGATGTTGGCAACCAGGGAAGCGTTCTGGCTGCCCCAGGCATCGCCAGGCTGTGAGGAGCCAGAGCAGCCCCTGTGGACAGATTGCAGAGGAGGTTGCTGAGCTGCCCCAACATCCTGCTGCAGGGCCTTCCGGCTCCAGCCACCGCTTGATTGCAGCCCCAGGAGAGATCCTGGATTACAAATTCCTGAGTTGCAGAAAGAAAATAAAATGATTATTTTTGTTGTAAGTTTGGGGTGATTTATAATATGTAACAGTAACAACCATAGCACAAAACATTGTTTCTCCATGGCATTTTGGTTCCTCATCATTGGAGCTCGGTTTCTTAATTTGAATAATGTCTAAGATTCTTTGCAGTGTAAAAATTCTTTGATTATATCCACCGACACTTCTGTTTAACCATTTGTAGCTGGGCCTGGAGGTGCAAGCCTGTAATCCTAGCACTCCGTGTGGCTAAGGCAGGAAGATTGTAAGTTTGAGCTCATGTTGCTCAATTTAGAGACTTGGTGAGACGATCTCAAAGCAAAAATAAAAAATGAGCTGTAGATATAGCTCAATGTGTAGGCACTAGGTTCAATCCCTAGTACCACAAAAATAAATAGATAGAATAAATAATCCTTTTTTTTTTTTTTTTGAGACAGGGCCTCACTCTATAGTCCAGGCTAGTCCTGAACTCACAAACTAAAAGAAAGATGGAAGAATGTAAGAAGATAGACTTCATGGAGAGGAAAAGGGGAGAAGGCTGATGGGGTGATAAGAGGAAACGGAAAAGAAATTAGCAAGATACAATACATGTATGCACCAATGTCTCAAGCTGATTGTTATATATCACAGATACATACTAATAAAATATTTAAAAATAAAAATAGTCCTGGGCTGGAGGAATGGCACAGTGGTTAAAGCACTTGCCTAGCAAGTTGCAAGACCCTGGGTTCCATTCCCCAGAACTACATAAAAAGATGGGCGTGGTGGCACACACCTGTAATCCCAGCACTTGGGAGGCTGAGGCAGGAAGATGGTCAAGTCCAAGGCCAGCCTGAGCTCCATAGTGAGTTCAGGACCAGCCTGTGCTACAGCGCAAGACCCTGTCTCAAATAAATTAACAAAAATAGTCCTGACCTCACTATATAGCCCAGATTGGCCTTGAGCTCATGGCAGTCCTGCCTCAGCCTCTTGAGCGCTAGGATTACAAGAGTGCTGGGATTACAGGCATGCACCACCACGCCCAGCGCCCAGTTTATCAAATCTCCTTTATGTGTATTGTTTCACCTGGTCCTCACAACAGAATCATGAGATAGCAAAATGAGAAATTGAAAACCTAAAGGGTGACATGTAGACCAAATGCCTGAGTAACAGACTGGAAGAATCAATGATGGCAATTGCTTTTGAAAGATGAGGAGACTGAAGCATGGAGATTTCAGATGACTTGTCCACCTTAAAATAGGTATTGAAAAATTGGAATTAAAACTAAAATTTTCTGATCTTGGTTTAACTCATTAAAATCTGGCTTAATTTTCCTTCAGATTAATGCTTCGATTATATTCAAATTTATCTCTCCCTGAGATATGTTAAGTTACATGTATATAGTTTAAAGAAAACCTGCTGTTCTTATGCTATTCAAAAATTTTTTTCTTCTTTATTTGCTGACTTTAAAACTTTGTTAGCATCTGAAACATTTCACCAGTGTTTCATTTCAGTGTTAACTCCAACACAAGTGATGATAATTATGTTCCAAAGTTTAGAAAATTATGCATAAATTATCAATTAAGCAAATGCTTCAACAGTTATATGCCTCATCAAGAGAAATTATGCAAACTCTGGGAGAATGGCAATTTTACACAAGATGTTTTTATTTATTACATTTCCTAAATTGGTGTGGATAATTTCCAATAACTTTATCAAAATATTACACCATTTACATTCCCAATGAAATTTTTTGATGAGAGGTTTGTCCCAAATCTGTTATAAATATGACATCCATGTCAGTCTGAAGAATAGATGTGAAGTACAAAAAGTTTATCAAACGCAACTTATCTTCAACTATTCTCATCATATTTCCTAAAAATCTGCTTTCTCCTCAGCATTCACTGTGCTAGTTAGCACTATGAGGTGCTCACTGTTCTGAGTTAAAAATTTTCAAACTAATTCTAGTGTCTTCTTCTACCTTGACTGCCAATCCTTCACCATGTCCAGTGTGGCACAAGCTCCACCTACTATCTATGGAATAGCTCCTGTATCTGTTCTCTACATTTGCATTCTAATTTAAGGTCATATTCAGACAGCAGTAAAGCATTACAACAGTTTTAAGAGGTTGGATTAAAGAATTTAAAGTACAGTCCTGTTGACTTTAACAAAAAAAGATTAATTTTGACTGGTAGAGTTCTTACTGCGACTTGATGTTAAATATCTAGCAGTAAAGGATAATCAAACAAAAGACTAATTAATAGTAATAGAAATACAGAGAGAGCTAGGATAGATATAAAAAAGGGCTTAAACTGCCCCAGCTGTTACCAGCCAGGAGGCTACAGTTACACTTTGAACTTACTTGAGTGTGTGTGTGTGAGTGTGTGTGCGGTACTGAGTATCCAATCTAGGGCCTTTGCACTGAGCTACATTCCCAGCCCATATATATATATAGTTTGTTTGTTTGTTTGTTTTGATTTTGAGACAGGGTCACATTAAGTTGCCCAGGCTGGGTTTAAATTTGCAATTCTCCTGCCTCAGCCTCCTAGTGTGCTGGGTTACAGGCCTCACAACTTGCTACAGCTTTAAGGCACCTCTCAGGTAAAGGTTTGGCTTCTTGTGTAGGAGTACCTATAGGATAAAAATACCAATATGAATATTCTAACTACTAACCTCTGTTACCTTTGTGGTATAAACTTTCTGTTATCTGTTTCAGACTTTATATGTTTGTATTATATGAATCCACTCACTAAGAAATGTCTTTAAGTCTCAAAATAGAGGCTAGATCCCAAGTTCTAAGTCCTGTGATAAGAGTTTTAATGATGCAATGGTCATATTAAAACATAGATATCTTTATTTAGTATATTCTTTGGCCATTATTATAATTAAAGTAGGAGGAAATTGAATTTCTTGACAACTTAGAGGATCTGTATGCACTTAAACTCCAACTTAGGTACTTGGGTAAACACCTAAAAACAAATAGAGGTTAATATTAAAGATAAAAGGCTTTTATGCCAAATGCTGCCTAATTTTGTCTGACTTTTATGACTTTTGCATCCACCTATTCACCAATGTTTTATTTATTTATTTGTAGTGGGGATTGAGCCTAGGGCCTTCACACTGAGCTACATCCTCCATTTTTGTTTTTGATTTTGAGATAGGGTCTTGTTAAGTCACTAAGTTGCCTGAGCTGGGCTCAAACTTGTGATCCTCCTGCTTCAGACTCCCAAAGTGCTGTGATGACAGGCCTGAGCGACTGGGACCAGAATTACTTTTAATTTTTGCCCCCCGTTTATTTAACATGGTTATAAAATGTTTGTTAAAGTGTCAATAACTTGCTGATGTCCTCGTTCTCTGAACAACCTGGTGAAAAACAAACCTCATTTTTTGCTGAGTCTGAAGGCAACCCAGCCAGAAACATTTACAGGTGAACTCAAATGATAGAAATTAGCAGATTGAATAAAGAAAACAAAATCTAACTACATAGAATTTATGAAAATCATTGCTTTTGATGCAAGTGCTATAATCACTGCCCTATATTGTCAGCCCCATAGCTTTCTAAAGCAACACAAAAAGTTGTAAAATAAAGAGATGGAACTATCTCATGGGCTTTTATTCAACTAACAGTGTAGTTGCAAAATGATAGAATTATAAGGAGAAGTTTATAGTCCATTTTTTTGAGACATGATCTCACTAAGTCACTGAGGTTGGGCTTGAATTTAGGATCCTCCTGCCTCAGCCTTCCACCATGTTAGTTGTATTAGTTTGGGTTCTTTCAAAAGGCAGAATTTACAGAAATTATAGCAAAAAGGATCTATTAGGAAGGCTTAAAAATCTGAGCATAGAGATAGTCCAAGATGGTGGCCTGCACGTGAGAGAGCTGGAGTGTCCGATGGCTGCTCAGATGTGAAGTAGGACTCCCATCCTGGACTGCAGGACAGCTGGTGACAGTCTGCAGCGGATCTTGGTTGTTCAAAGAACAACAGCGAAGACCGAAACCTGAAGATCGGCAACTGAAGATCAGCAACAGGCAGACAGGCACAAGTCTAGACTGGGGTGAATCTGTGATGACGATCTGCCATGTGTAGCAAGTTGGTGTCTGTAGACAATTGCGAAGGCGAGAGCTTTCCCAGAGGAAGAAGCTGTAGCAATCTTCCTTCTTCCTTCCTTTTACACCATTTGACTTCTAGTTGGACCTCCCACTTTCAAGTGGGTGCTCTTCCCTCATTCACTGGCCCACAAATCACTCACAATGTAATCCAGGCTGGTTCTGAATTCCCAATCTGGGTGTGGTTCCCAAACCCTAATCCAGGAGAGGTTCCTGATTGCCTCAAATTTTCATAATCTCTCCAATGGTCACACAGGTATTATAGTTGTGTGCCACTATGCCCAGCTATTTATACTTTTTTTCTTTTGAGACAGGGTCTTACTCTATTGCCCAGGTTGGTCCTGAACTCAGCTATGGAGCCCAGGCGGGCCTTGGACTCATGACAATCCTCTTGCCTCAGCCTCCTGAGTGCTGGTATTACAGGCATGTGCCACCACACCCAATTTATGTGGTGCTAGGGAATCGAACCCTGGGCCTTCTGCTTGCTGGGCAATTGCTTTAACTGCCGTGCTATTACTCTGGCCCTAATTATACTTCTAACATTTGAAGGAGTTCACAGTTAAAACCGAAGTCATGAGGTACCAAAACACAAGGTTTCTTTGGTCTTGTAAATGATTTTGTGTGGGGTCAATAAATAGGGATAAATGGAAAGGTAAATGGACATAAGGTCTTCAAGGACTTTGTGTACCCTGATAAGAAAATTAGACTCCTTGCTGTGAGAAATGGAGAATAGCGGATGCATTGTGAAAGGGAAGCTTTGCATAATATATTTATATTGCAATGATAACAATAATGATACTGTCTAGTTCATACTTACATGCAGTAGATCCCAATCACTTGGATGTGAACTGGTGACAAGGACTGGGCTACAGGGTCAAAAAGGTTGGGGAGCACTGTATTTATACCTGCTGTGCAGTAGGCTTTTTTTTTTAATAAGTCCTATATATATTCAATATTTGGTCCAAATCTTTAGCCTTGTTTCTACCCTGAGTCCTGTTTTATAGATATGAAAATGCAGACACAGAGAAGTTAAGTAAATAACCAAAGTCACACAATTAGAGACTGGTTTCAGAGAAGGACTCTATCTCTGAGTTTGTGCTTTAGTCCAGCACTATCCCATATAGTTGACTTATTTAAATTTATTGAAAGTATTAATCATTGAACACCTGAGTTGCACTAGCCATATTTCAAGTGCTCAGTGCCCTATATCTCACATATAGCTAGTTAATGATGACCGGACAACACAGATAAAAAGTTTTCATCATTGCAGAAAGTTTTCTTGAGCAGCACTATATTAGTCTTATTTTTTTTCCCTAGTACTGGGAGTTGAGCCCAGGGCCTTCACACTGAGCTATATTCCCAGTCTATTTTTTCCCCATAAGTATTCATTTTTATTAGTAAGTATTTGAAATATATGCTGTGGTCCACTTGTCCTAGAAGGGAGGAATGAACAAAAAGACAGACAAAAGACACACACACACACACACATAGGGGAAGACTGCAGCCACGACAGACTGCGCTCTTTATTTTTATAGGTCTCTTTCCCAACCCCCTCTCTTACTAGGGGACCTTTATATCTCTTATCAGACCACCTGGCCTTGTTATTCAGTCAGGAGTCTCAAGGTCTGCCAGAGGCTGCTTGCATTTGTTTGCCACATTCCAAGAGAGGCCCTCATTTGCAAGAGACCACCAGCCCCTCCTGTGTGCAGGCAGGAGCTCATCTTGGGTGGCAAGATGAGGACTGCCTGAGACTTCAAACCCTTCCCATTTGCATGCAAGAGCTCTTCATCTCAGGGGACAAGACAAGGGCTATCTGTCTCGTTTGTAAGGACAGAGTCCAACTCCAGACTAGTTTAAATCCTTATATTTAAGCTTTGGTGGTCTGTGTCTTTAATTCTTGGTTCCCTTCGAATATATAATAATTACATTCAACTAAAGGAAATGGCACACCTACAAATCATAACGTCATCACTTTTACTTCCTTTGTGCCTCTCAGCGCATTCTTATTTTTTATTTTGACACAAGGTTGAAATTGTAATCTTCCTGCCTCAGCCTCTCTGAGTGCTGGGATTACAGGCCTATGGCACTGGGCCAGTTTGCATTATTATTATTATTGTTGTTGTTGTTGTTGTTATTACCACCTGTTATGGTTTGGATCTGAATGTCCCCCAAAAGCCTCATGCATTTGGATGTTGTGGATTATCAATGGAAGACTTGGAGTGGTCTGAGCCAAGCTTGAAGGGAGATTCTGGATGGACGCTAGAAGGCCAGAATGCTGATAGAAGTGTGGATTAGAAAGACCAGGCTCAAGAAATTTCAGATGGAGAGGAGAACTGTATTGGAAAGTGGTCTAAAAACCATGCGTGTTATGCTCTGGTAAAAAGTTCGTCAGCATTTTGTCCTTACTCAGAGACTGCTTAAAATTTAGATTAAGGGTGGTGGACTGCTTAGTCTGGTGGTGGAAATATCAAGGCAGCCCAATATCCAGGCTGTCACTTGGCTGCTGTTTGCAGCTTTTAGCCAGCTCTATGATGAAAAACAAGGGAAAATGGCAGAGAAACGTTATATAAAAGGTTTGCAATTTCAGATCAAAATGGCCTGCTGTGGTGGGGCCAAAGAGTACAGGGAAGTTAAAGAGATTAGCATTAAAAAGAAGCTAAGTACTTACACTCAGGACTATAAGAAAGATGCATTGAGGGCAACTCAAAAGTCAGTAAGACCCCACCTGGGGCTGGAGGAATAGCACAGTGGTTAAAGTACTTGCCTTACAAGCTTACGTGCTTGAGTCCGATTCCCCAGCACCACATAAAGCTGGGCTTCGTGGTGTACCCTTGTAATCCCAGCACCTGGGAGGCTGAGGCAGAAGAATTGTAATGAGTCCATGTCGCGAGCACTCCATAAGAGGAGACAGACGGGAGAGAGGCAGATGAATTTACCTTGGAAATGTTCTTTATTCACACAACAATCAATCCAATTCACAAATCAAGCCATAATAAATCGATCAATTAATTAATTAAGCAAGAAAGCAAGCGTTGTTCTGCCTCTTAAAACTATTCCCGTCCCGGGTCCCGTATGCTCACCATGCGACGTGTTCTTGACTACCGGCGACACAGCCGACCCGCAAATGAGCTTGTCCAGGGCTCGCCAGTCCGTGGCTGGATCAGGACCCACCGGTAGCTGCCCGGCTGGACAGTCACTCCTTCTCCACGGGGTCTTGCTCTCCTGAAGCGAGGAGATGTAGTCTCGCACTCGGGAAGCGAGGAGGCTGGGGACGAGGAGCAAGACGCGTATCCTGTGTTCAGAGTCTGTGACTCCTACCTCGACCCTGAGCTTAGGACCAGGATGGTTCATATACTATTTTTATGCCCACACACTAAGGATAGTGATTGTATCGGGGTCCACACGCAGGTGGACAGGGGTTCTGGTTATTGATCATGGGGTTCTGGTTATCGATCGTGGGGTTCTGGTTATTGATCATACAAGGGCTTTGTCCGCAGGCTACAGATAGTGATTTCATCACACGGGGTCCACACGCAGGTGGCTCACAACTTATCAGTATCAGACAGAGCTTTAGGCAGTTTCCAGCAATTTACTTTATTGCATTTAATATTGGTTTGCTTTCTCTTTGTAGTCCTCATGCTGTTCATACCAATACCTTTAAGTCTACTCTCCACATTCTACCTGTGCTCTGGACAGTCCAAAGCTAGCCTGGGCTACATAATGAGTTCAGGACGAGCCTGGGCTACAGAGCGAGACCCTGTCTTAAAAAGAAAAGATCCCACCCGTCTCAGTTACTTTTCCATTGCTATGACTTAATACCCGACATCCACAAATTTAGGAGAGCAAAGGTTTATTTTAGCTCACTGTCTCAGAAGGTCACAGTCCATTCAGGGATGGCCGGCAGCAATCAAAGTACATGGCAGAGGCAGAGGTGGAGGCAGCTTCTCACGACATCACAAACAGGAAGCCAAGTCAAGGTAAGTTGAGACTCGTCCTCCAAGGAAGGCAGGAAGCAGCTTATCTATCCTTCCAGGTCTCCTCCCAGTGATCAGCCCCTCCTGGATCCAAGTGTGGAAGGTGTGGCCACTACGTGCCTATAACCGAACTTACATGCCTGTAATCAAATTTACATGCCTGTAGTCCACCCCTCCCGATTAGGCCCCAATCTCCCAATAGCACATGGTTCCAGAGACAATCTATAATATTTTAATACATGACACTTTTAGGGAACATTCCAGATTCAAAGCCCAATACCACCCTTTACTAACTCAAAGGTGGAGAGACAAAAGACTTTGTTCTGAGAAAGATGTTTGCCAAAGATCAGCCATCTGGAGTTCAACCATCTAAGAACTCAGAGACTTCTACAGCACTTGTCCAAGGGGCCAGGCTACTACTTAAGCCAGTGCAGACCTTGGTGATGTCCACACTTTACTCACTTTCAGAGTACAAGAGTTGTGGGTTCTCAAGGAGGCTTCCACCCAGATTTCAGAGGAAGTCCTTGGAGGCCAGGCAGTGTGACCTTGGGAGAGCAGTGTGTGAAGTTGTAAAGGAGAAGGGTAAGATCCAGTGGATAAGCCAGGAGCATGGATCATCTGCTGAGGAAAGCTGAAGGACACAAGTGGATCCAGCCCACAGCAGAGAACATGGAGGTTGTAGCCAGCAGCCACACTGTAGGGGCAGGGCCACTCAAGCCCTTTGCAGTACATATCTTGCCACAGTTTGCCCTAGGTGCTGGACATGGGACTACAGAATTCAACCACTGTCATGCTGGGTTTAGAACTTATTTTGGTCTGATTGCCATTTATCCTCTTGGTCCAGGCTGGTCCTGAATTCACTTCAGAGCCCAGGCTGGCCTTGGACTCAAGGCAATCCTCCTATCTCAGCCTCCTGAGTGCTGGGGTTACAGGTGTGCGCCACCACACCCAGCTTATGTGATGCTGGGGAATCAAACTCTGGGTACTTAGCACTTGACTTAGCGATTGCTCAAGCGCTTTAACCAACCGCTGAGCCATTCCTCCAGCCCCATTTATCCTCCTATTCCTCCTTCTTGGAATGGGAATGTTTACCCAGTGCCATTGTATGTTGAAATGAAAGTGCTTAAGTCTTTAGGTTTTGTTTTGTTTTGTTTTGTTTTTTTTTTTTTGAGACAGGATCTTGCTCTGTAGTCCAGGCTGGTCCTAAATGCACAATGGAGACTAGGCTAGCCTTGGACTGATGGCAATCTTCCTGCTCCAGCCTCCCGAGTGCTGGGATTATAGGTGTGCACAGCTTATGTGGTGCTGGGGATTTGGATCCTGGGCCTTGCTCTCGCAAGGTAAACACTTTAACCACTGTGCTATTCCTCCAGCCCCTTAACTCTATTTTTAACAGAACCTCACAGATGAGAGTTTGCTGTGCATCTCAGAGGAGACTTTGAACTTGAACCTTTTTTTTTTTTTAAAAAAAAAAAAACAGTGCTGGAACTGTGAAGACATTGGCAACTCTTGGAGAAGGACTTAATACTTTTTGCTTAAGGGAGTAGACTTGAGTCATTTGTGGGTCAGGGGCAGAATGTGTTGGTTTGGATCTGGAGTATCCCCCAAAGGCCTTATGTTTCTATGGATATTGTATACTGTTGGGAGCTGGGGACTGGCTGGAAGGGATGGATGCTTGGGGCTTGATCTCCTGGGACATATGCTGGTTCCACTCTTCCTCCTAAACTTGACTTGTCTCTGTTTTTCCGTGTTGTGAGGATCTCTGTTGCTGGAGCACTGGCTCCAGCTCTGGCTCTAGCTGTGGCCTCACCATGTGATTCTGCAATTTCCTAGCTGCCTACCTGCAAATTGACTGTGATTTTCAGAAACTGTAAACTGAAATAAATGTTTCCTCCCTAAAATTGTAGACATTGGGTATTGAGTCACAGTGATCAAAAGGTAACTAAGACAAATACTGAGGCTAAATCCTGAAGGGGTGGATCACTCAAACTTGACCTGGAAGGGTATGTGCCAGTTCTGCCCTTTCTCTCTCACTTGGCTTCCATCTGTCATGTCGTGATCAGCTAAGCTTGAACCAATGTCCTTACCAGCTGCCCATGAATGGACTGTGACCTTCTGAAACTGTGAGCTAAAATAAATCTTTCCTCCTTTAAGTTGTGGATGTTGGGTATGCTGTCCCAGCAATGAAAAAGAACTAAGACAGAAATTGGTACCAAAAAAGTGGAGTCATTGCTGTGACATTATCCAGCAATGTGGTTTAGAAGCCTTTGGAGTTGGTTTGTGGGAAGGGTTTGGAGAAGTTTGAAGACACTGGCTAGATAAGCCTTAGAATAGGGTGAACTGAGCTCAGTGGGAGATTCTGGTCAGAGCTAAAAATACCAGAATGCTGAGAGAATTGCAATTGGAAAGGTTAGGCTCAAGAAGTTTCAGATGGGAAGGAGGACTTTATTGGAAATTGGTCTAGAAACCATGTATGCTACACTCTGGTAAAATGTGTGTTGGTATTTTGCCCTTGTCCAGAGACTACCTAAAGCTGAGATTAAGGGTGGTGGATTACTTAATCTGGTGGGGGAAATTTCAAGGCAGCCTGATATTCAGGCTGTTATGTGAATACTGTTTGTGGCTTTTAGCCAGCTCTACATTGAGAAGCAGGAGAAAACAACAGAAAAAAAAAAACAGGCGTAAAAAATTTGAAGTTTGGAGTAAAAAAGCACATGGTTTTAAAAAGAGATTAGCATTAAAAAGAAACCAGGTACTTGGAATCAGAAATATAAAAAAAGCCTTGAGGATGTCTATGGAATCAGTAAGGTCCCCCCCTTTACCAACTGGAGAGTGGAAAGGTGAAGCACTTGTTTTTTGCAGAGAGATCCCCAGGGCATCCTACAGGGCAACATTGGAAAGTACATGTGTTGGTTAGGGTTCTAAGAGAGACAGAGTTGACAGAATTTATAGAGATAAAGGGAATTCATGTGGAGGGCTTACAAGTTTGAAGAGGGAGATAGTCCAAATCCACCATGTACATGTGGAAGAGCTGGAAGGTTCAGTAGCTGTTCAGGCTTGTGCCAGAAGGGCACTGGTCTGAGACTGCCTGAGACTGCCAGTGGGAGCCACTGTGGATGGCTATCCAAGAAAAAAGATGGAGGCTGATGCAAATCTGCTACTGAGACCCACAAAGTGCCAACAGGAGCAAGACAGGAGCAAACTGAAGTCACTCCAGCTCAAGGCAAGGTCAGAGCCTTTTTAGGAAGAGACTGCCACAGTGTATCTTCTTCCCTCCTTTCTTCAGTTTAAGCTGCCAGTTAGGTGTCCCTCCACCACTTTCTGGCCTTCAAGTGAACAACGGGTACCTGAAAGCTATTCCCTGGATATTCCCCAGTTGCAACAAGTTGACAGAATTTCTCCATTGGTTACTGTACATCTCTGAGGAGTTCAGCCATTTGAAAACTCAGAGGTCTTGGCAGTGATGGTCGAAGGTGGCCAGACTGCTGCTCAAGCCAGTAGCAGACCTCATCATCCATGTGGTGCTGGTTTCACAGGAATGTATAATGCAAGATATTGTGATTTGGATTTGGAAAAAGCCTCATGCATTTTTTTTTCTCTTTTTTTTCATGAGATAGAGTCTCCCTCTATATCCTGGCTGGTCCTGAACTCACTGATGTAGCTCAGGCTGGCCTTGGACTCAGGACAACCCACCTGCCTCAGCCTCCTGAATGCTAGGATTATACATGTGCACCACCGTGCCCAGCTTTATGAGGTGCTGTGCTTGCAAGGCAAGTACTTTAACCCGTGTGCCACTCCCCCAGCCCCAGCCTCATGCATTTGGGTGTTATGGATTATCTAGGGAAGCATGTGCTTAGGAGATGGGGACCTGGTCTGGAGAGGTGGATGATGGGTGTGCGGTGGAAGACAGGCATGTGACAGATTATAGAATGTAGGTGCATGTGGATTGGATTACAGGCATGTGGTGGGGGCTTACACCTGGAAGGGACAGCATACTGAGGCTGGACCTATAAGGGGCAGATCACCGGAATGGGTCCTGGAAGGATACATGCAGCTTCCTGCCTTTCTTCTGGGACTTGACTTGGCTTGCCATTTGCAATGCTGTGAGGAGCTGCTCCACCTCCACCTCTGCTACATGCTTCCACCATTTTCCAACTGCCCACTCATGAATGGACTTGTGATCTTCTGAAACTGTGAGCTAAAACAAATCTTTATTTCTCTAATTTGCATATGTTGGGTATTCTGTCAGAGCAATGAAAAAGTAACTAAGACACAAGAGTTGTGGGAATATAGAGACTTCCACCAGATTTCAGAAGAAGGCCTTTGGGGCCAGGCAGCGTTCCCCTGAAAGGGAGGCACTTCAAGTTGTGAAGGTGAAGCTGAAAGTGCAGTGGAGATGCGAAGTTTGGAGGTGCCAGGAGCGTGGGTCATCTGTAGAGGAAAGCCACAGAATGAGTTGAGCCAGACCAAAAGAGAAGCTTTCAAGTTTGTAGCCAGAGGTAATGATGTAGGGGCAGGGCCACCCAAACCCTTCGGAGCTCATATCTTGCCACAGTTGACCTCAAGTGCTGGACACAGAGCTACTGGATTCAGTGGGGCTATAGGATTTAACATTTGCTGGGTCTAGAGCTTGTTTTTGTCTGATTGCTTTCTATCCTCCTATTCCACCCTTTTGGCATGGGAATGTTTGCCCTGTGCCATTGTGTGCTGTAAGTGTTTAACTTTTCTTTGATTTTCACAAGAGTTCACAGCTAAGAGTTTGCTTACATTTCAGAGGCGACATTGGACTTGAACTTTATCAGTGGTAAACTGTTAAGACTGGGAACTGTTAGAGAAGGACTAAAGGTGTTTTGCATAAGGTGCTGGACATGAGTCTTGGGGACCAATGGTGGAATATCATGGCTTGGATCTGGAATATCCCCTCAAAGCCTCAAATATTTGGATGTTATGGATTGCCTATGGATTCTATGTGCTGTTAAAAGGTGGGACCTGGTTGGAAGGGGTGGATTATAGGTGTGTGGTGGAAGAAAAGCAAGTGGTAGAGGACAGCTGTGTGGTAGATTATAGATTATAGGCATGCTGTGGATTAGGGGCGTGTTGTAGATTATGATGGTGGGGCACATTACTGGTCATGTGACCTGGAAGGGGCAGATCACTGGGGCTTAACATGGAAAGAATGGATCACTGAGACTAGACCCAGAAGGAACAGGTCACTGAGACGTGTCCTGGAAGGTTATATGCTAGTTCTGTCCTTCCTCCCTCACCTTGGCTTCTGTCTGCAATGTCATGAACAGCTAAGCCTCTGCCATGTGCTTCCACCATTACTGGCCTCCCATGAATGGACTGTGACCTTCTGAAACAGTGAGCTAAAATAAATCTTTCCTCCTTTAAATTGTGGATGTTGGGTACTCTGTCCCAGCAATGAAAAAAGAACTAAGATGCTATTTTATTTCAGATCTCTTTCTCTTAGAGGTGCCAATTATTATTATTATTATTTGAGACAGGATTTTGCTCTGTAGTCCAGGCCAGTCCCAATTTCACTATGTAGCCCGGGCTCCTCTTGAACTCACACCAATCCATCTGCCTCAACCACCTGAGTGCTGGGATTACAGACGTGAGCCACCACACCCAACTAATTTATGTAGTATTGGAGAATAGAATGTAGGGCCTTGTGTGTGATAGGCAAGAGCTTTAACCACTGAGATAAGCCCTAGCCCCCTCAACTTTTTCGTACTCGTGAAGCAGGACTTCACGGCCTCAGCATTATTTTCATTTTGGGTTGTATGATTATCTGTTATGGAGGATTGTCATGTGCATTGTAGTATTTGAGCAGCATCCCTGGCGTCTAGTCATCAGATGCCAGTAGCACTCTCTACACCAAGTTCTAACAAGCACCAAGTGTCTCTGGACATTGCCAAGTGTTCCCTGAGGGTACAAAATTGCCCTTGGTTAAGAACCACTAATAAAAAGAATAATGTGCTGTCCTAGATGAAACTTATATTTTGATTTAATGTAAATTTATAGAGATATTCACTGTTTACTGGATTGTTTTACCTCTGCTTCAACCTTCACAATCTTGTCCATGGAAACCTTTCTTAATGAGCTCACAGCAGTATGAATAAAAACTAGAAATTGTTATTGGTAGTAGTCGTCACTTCTGTAGTCTAGATGAAATTTTCTTCAGTGGTTTTGAGAAAAGGATAAATTCATAATAATGTTTACAGTTCTCTGGTCCTAGACATTACCCTGACTTCTAATCTCATAGATTAATTTTGCTTATTTTTAAACTTTATATCAAGGTCTGGCCACTTTTTCTTAAAGAACCAGATAGTACATATTTCAGGCTTGTAGTCCAGATGGTCTCTGTCACAACTACTCAACTCTGCAATTGCAGTACTGACGCCATCGGAACAATCACACACGAATGAGCATGGCTGTATTCCAGTAAAACATAAATTACAAAAACAGGTGGCCAGGTCGTGGGCCATAGTTTAATGACCCGCACTTTATACAAATTGAAACACATAGCTTGTATTAATTTTTTTGTAGTCTGGCTTCTTATGCTCAGTATTATGCTTGTGAAATTCATGCTATTATGTGCAATTGTAGTTCTCATTGTTCTAATTATTACATTGCATGCATTAATTAAATGAATTTATTTGTCCATTCCACCACTGATAGACATTTGGGTAATTTCCAGGTTATGGTTTTTATTTAAAAAGTGCTCCTGTGAATGTATGTGCAGGTATTATACCTAGGAGTGCAATTGCTGTGATAAGTGTGTTCATTTTTAAATTTTTTTTATTTTTTAATTTACATATCACCTCCCTTTCTCCTTCCCACCCTCTCAGCACCCACTTCTTTCCCTTGTCACAATGTCCATTTTCTTCTGTAATTTTTACACTTTTTATGGTTTAGTATTCTCATATTAGAGATACCATATAATTTTTAACTTTCTGGATTTGATTCATTTTGCTGAGCATAATGTTTTCAAGGTGCATCCATCTACCTACAAATGATCCAAATTTGTTGTTCTTAATGGCAGAGTAATACTCCATCATGTATATATACCACATCTCTCTCTCTCTCTCTCTCTTTCTTTCTTTCTTTCTTTCTTTCTTTCTTTCTTTCTTTCTTTCTTTCTTTCTTCCTTTTGAGACAGAGTCTCACTCTGTAGCCCAGGCTGGTCCTGAACTTGCTGGTGTAGCCCAGACTGGCCTTGCACTCAGGACAGTGCACCTGCCTCAGCCTCCCGAGTACTGGGATTACAGGCATGCTCCACCACACCCAGCTTTATGTGATGCTTGGGAACTGAACTCACGGCTTTATGCTTGCAAGACAAGCACTTTAACAACTGGGCCATTCTTCCAGCCCCGCCACATCTTTTTTATCCAGTCACCTGTACTTGGGCATTTTGGCTTCCTTCAAGACTTGGCTATTATAAACTGTGCTGCTATAAACATGGGTATCACTATAGTATGATGACTTTAACCAATTTGGAAAGATACTCAGAAGAGGTATAACTCGGTCAAATTGAATGTTGATGTTCAGTTTTCTGAAGAATCTCCACACTGTTTTCAATAGTGGTTGTACCACTTTGCAGTTCCACCGGCAATGTAGAAGAGTTCCTTTTCCCTCACAGCCTCATCAGCATTTATTTATTTATTTTTGAGACAGGGTCTCACTTTGGTGTCCAGGCTGCTCCTGAACTCACTATGGAGCCCAGGCTGGCCTTGGACTCACGGCAATCCTGTCTCAGCCTCCCAAGGGCTGAGATTACAAGCATGTCCATCACACCCAGTTTATGTGGAGCTGGGGAATGGAACCCAGGTACTTAGCACTTGACTTAGTGATTGTAGTGCTTGCTAGGCAAATGCTTTAACCGCTGAGCCGTTCCTCCAGGCCCCAGCATTATTTTTTTTTTTATTTTTTTTTTTTTTTAGTTCTTAACAGCAGCCATTCTTACTGCCATTAGATGGAACCTTAGCATTGTTTTAATTTGCATTTCTCTAATGGCTAATTATGTTGCACACCTTTTCATGTATTTATTGGCCTTTTGGACTTCTTAGAATTGTTTATTCATTTCGGATTCCCATTTTTTGATTGGGTTCTTTATTTTGGAGGGTCAACTTATTTTTCAGTTCTTTGTACATTCTTTTTATTTTTATTTTAATTAATTTATTTTTTGAGACAGGGTCTCGCTCTGTAGCCCAGGCTGGTCCTGCATTCACTATGGAGCCCAGGCTGGCCTTGGACTCACAGCAATCCTCCTGCCTCAGCCTCACAAGTGCTGGGATTACAGGTGTGCGCTACCACGCCTGGCTTATGTGCTTCTGGAGAATTGAAATCAGGTACTTAGTGCTTGATGTAGTGCTTGCTAGGCAAGCTCATTAACTGCTGAGCCATTCTTTCAGCATCTGCATTCTTGATAATAGTCCTGTCTGAGGAGTAGCTGATGAATATTTTTCCCACTCCGTGGGTGCTCTCTTCACTCTGTTGATTGTTTCCTTCGCTGTGCAGAAGCTTTTTAATTTCATATAGTCTCATTTGTCCATTCTTGGTGTTATCTCCTGTGCTTTGGGTGTTTTATTGAGAAAGTTCTTGCCTACACCTTTGTCTCTGAGGGTTTTACCTACATGTTTTTTTGCAACAAGTTCAGCATTTCTGTTTTTTATTAATCATTTACACACACACACACACACACACACACACACACACACACACACACACACACAATGGTTTGGATCTGGAATGCCTCCCAAAAAGTCTCATGTATTTGGTTGTTATGAATTGTCTATGGACTCATATGCCATTAGGAGATTGGGACCTAGTCTGGAGGGGTGGCCTCTTTCTCTGCCTTATCCCTCCCTGTACTTCCTCTATTTCTCGCTGCCCCTGAATGAACTGTGACCTTCTGAAATAGTGGGCTAGAATAAACATTTCCTCCCCTAAATTTTTGGATGTCATGTGTAGAGTCACAGCAACAAAAAAGTAACTAGGACAATATGCAATACATGTTTACAATGAACTTGAGTACCGTGTACACAAATATATTGCAACAATATTACAATCCCTTCCCTTCCCATTTTTGGCCCTCTCACACCCTTCCCACCCCCCTTAAATCCCACTATCGCACCCACTTGGTTTGTAATATGCAGTACCTGCAGGTTCGTTTTTCAGAGGTTGGGGCTGCCAGCTGCTGTCAATTTTCACTTCTCCCAGATTTGTGCTTACCTCAGTCTGAGGTTCTGGACTCTAGGCTTTCCTTTATGTATGGTCTGCGGATGCCAGCAGGTCAGGGCTGCACCCAGTTGGCTGCTGTTTTTCTTCACTTCCAATATGACTTCAGGATTTCTGACCTTCCCGTGGCCTCTTTTCAGTTGCTGGGGTGCTCCTTCCTCTCCTAGCTCAGTCACATGTTCCCAGCTCCAAGCGGGCTTTCTTCTGTCTACAGATGCCTGCAGCTCTCACGGTTCACAGCCAGCCTTTGGAGGCTTCCTAGGCTGTTGTTTTTTTCCTCCACTTCCAACATTCCTTTGAGATTACTGATCTTCCTCTAGCCTCCTTTCTGTTGTTGGGGTGTTCCCCACATCTTAGCTATATTGAATAGGCATTTTTTTTATTTTTGTAACTACATCCTCAACTATTTAAGTGGGCCCGCAAGAAGACATTGTGCAGCTCTGTTTCTCGGCCACCACCTTGACTCAGAAATCCAGTGTTTCTGTTTTAATGTCTAAATCTTTGATCTATTTTGATTTGATGTTGGTGCATGGTGAAATTTGCGGGTCTATTTTCAATCTTCTGCATGTGGTTAGCCAGTTTTCCCAGCACCATTTGTTAGAGAAGCTATTGTTACTCCAGTATGTATTTTTGACCCCTTTGTTGAAACTCAGATGGCTGAAGGTATTTGGGGATGTTTGGGCATCCTCAATTCTATTCCATTGATCCACCTGTCTGTTTTTGTGCCAATACCATGTTGTTTTTATCACTGTTGCTGTGTAGTATACTTTATTGTGTGGTATTGTGATGCCTCTTGCTTTTTTTTTTTTTTTTTGTTCCTTAGGATTATTTTGGCTATTCTTGGTTCCATATAAATTTTGGGTCAATTTTTCTAGTTCTGTAAAAAATGCTGCTGGTATCTTGATTGAGATTCCATTGAATCTGTATATCAGTTTAGGTGGTATGGCTATTTTGACAATATTGGTGCTGCCTATCTAGGAACAGGGGGTGTTTTTCCATTTGCTAAAATTCTCTTGGATTTTTTGGGGGGTGGGGGGAGTACTATAGTCCTCAGCATAGAGGTCCTTCACTTGCTTTGTGAGATTGATTCCTAGATACTTAATTTTCTTTGAGGCTACTGTGAATGGAATTGTTTTACTAATCTTTCTCTGTGTTTTCATTGTTGCTGTTGAGGAATGCTACTGATTTTTGTGTATTGATATTATATCCTGTAAGTTTGCTGAATTTGTTTATTAGGTCTAAGAGTCTTTTGGTAGAGTTTTTGGGGTCCTCTATGTAAAGCATCATGACATCTGCAAATAAGAATAGTTTGACTTCTTCCTTTTTCCCACATTTTATTGAAATGTATACGTGCAAAATTCAAGGTTTACAATGAGGTTGGGCATTTTGTGCACATTCCTATCTTGTCAAGGTGACAAGGGCTTTCCCACTCTCCTTTTGTCCCTCCCCCTACCCACCCCTCCCTCCTCCCCCACCCTACCCCCCTCTTTCACTTTGTCTTTCTTCTTAAGTTCCAAAGGAGTTGTGATCTGGGTCTCTCTTATCAGAGAGACCATTTGATGTTTCACTTTCTGCTGACTTACTTCACTAAGCATGATATTCTCAAGTTTCTTACATATAAAATACCAAAATTAAGTGAAGAAGATATAAAAACCTTGAACAACCCCATCACACACACAGAAATTGAAGCAGTAATAAAAGCTCTACCTACAAACAAAAGTCCAGGCCCGGATGGATTCACAGCAGAATTTTTTCAGAACTTTAGGGAAAAACTTACTCCAATCCTCCTCAAACTTCTTCCTTTTATATGCATATTATTGTCATTTCAGTTTCTTGCTCAATTGTTCTGGCTAAGGTTTAGAGCACTATGTTAAGCAGGAGTGGTGAGAGTGGACAGCCTTGTCTTGATCCTCATTTGAGGGGAAATGCTTCCAGTTTTCCCCCATTTAGGTTGATGTTGGCTGTGGGATTGTCAAAAATTGCTTTTATCAGCTTGAGGTAGGGTCCTTCTCTACCTATTTGCATCAGTTTTATCAGGAAAGGGTGTTGTGTTCTGTTAAAGGCTTTTTCTGCATCATCTAAGATAATCATGTGGATTTTGTCCTTGCTATTGGTGATGTGATGTGTTACATTAATTGATTTGCATATGTTGAATCAGCCTTGTATCCCTGGGATGAAGCCATCTTGTTTGTGTTGTATGATCTTTTTAATAATTTGTTGAATTCTTTTTGCATGTATCTTATTGAGGATTTTTGCATCAATATTCATTAAAGAAACTGGCCTATAGTTTTCTTTCTTTGTTGAGTCTGTCTGGGAATGAAGGTGATACCTGCTTCCTGGAAGGAGTTGGGCAGTGATCCCTCCTTCAATTTCAAGGAAGAGTTAAGGAGCATTAGCACTAACTCTTCCCTAAAGATCTTTTTTTCTCACTGTTTTTATTAATATACATGTGATATATAATATTTACAATAAACATGAGTATTCTGTGCATATATATATATATATATATATATATATATATATATATATATATCACATCAATATTACAATTCCTTCCCCTCCCCATTTTGGCCCTCCCACGCCCTCTCCATCCCCCCATAACTCCCACTATCACACCCATTTGGTTCTATAGAATGCCTGTATTCTGAGTTTTCCAAATCAGAGAAGCCATTAGGTATGTAACATATTTAATCTTTTGCATGTGATTTGCTTCACTACTCAAATCAGCACTCAGTTTCCCACCTGTAGAATAGGCTGCAGTGGCCATATCTTGATGCCTCTTCTCTGGGTTCAGCAGAGCCCTTTATTGGGATATTTGCCAAAAGGTTTTTTTTTTTTTTTTTTTTGTATCTTAGTATATCTTTGTTGAGATTTTTTAACATGGCCTCACCCACCAATCCACATAAGAAAAGAACTATAACAGTGAAATTCATAAGGCTAGAAAATGTGAGAAAGAAAAAGAGAAAAGTTAAATTTCAAATGCCTTAGCTGAGTAGAGAAAGGTAAATATTTATACAGTCAAAAGATAATCAGGTAGTCCAAGGCCAGCCTGGGTTCCATAGTGACTTCAAGATCAGCCTGGGCTACAGAGTGAGACCCTGCCACACACACACAAAAAAGATAATCAGGTGATTATTATATCAATCAATTTTCTTAGAATAAGCTTACATCCAAGACTGATTAGGTAAATTGCTATATTGAATAAACTAAGTCTATATCAAATTACTACATTAAATGAACTTAAATCTATATCATGAAAGTGTATTACATTTAAAGCAAGAAATATAATGGCATGCTTAGTCATTTCAGTTTTTTTGACTTTCATACTTTATTTACTCACATTTCACTAATTACTAACACTTTGTCAGATTTGGTTTATTATTTTATTTATCTAATCATGCATAACTTCGTGCATACATATTTTTAAAGATTTTGTATCAATATCCCAGTTTTGAATATAATTATTATATCTTGCAAACTAGTATACTGTTAAAAAAATAGTATACTGTCAAAAAAAATAAAATTATGGGGGAAGTTTCATAGATTTTATGACACAGCTGGTACTGTTTCAGAAGGATACCAATCAAATGATTCAAATACCAATCTAGTACTTGTTACACTTTCTCGTTAGATGTTTCCTTTCCTCCAGGTTTTCTGGTGCTGCTTGTGTCTCTATCTCAAAGATTCCTTCCAGTATTTTTTGCAGTGCTGGGCTAGTGATCACAAATTTCTTTAGAAATTTCTTGGTCATAAAAATTTTTTACTTCTTCAGTTTTTAGGGATAATTTTGCTGGATACAACAACCTGGGTTGACACTTGCTGTCTTTTATAGCTTGAAAGATCTTGCTCCAGGCTCTCTTGGCTTTTAAAGTTTGTATTGAGAAATCTACAGTAATTCTAATGGTTTTCCCTCAATATAATAATGTCTGTTTTTCTCTTACTGCTTTTAATATTTTCTCTTTATGCTATATTTCTGAGGTTTTGATTATGGTGTGTTGTGGTGAGTCTTATTGCTGGTTGAGGTTATTTGGTGTTCTGTAAGCTTCTTGTACCTGAAAATTAATTTCTTTTTCTCAGCTTGGGAAATTTTCTTGCGTGATTTCATTGAACAAATTTTTTATGCCTTTGGCGCTGTCTTCTTCCCTTGTTTCTCTCACATCCATAATTCTGAGATTGGTTCTCTTTGAATCATCCATCAGCTGTTGTATTCAGCCACTTTGCTCATTTCAAATTTTGGAGTTGTACATTTGTTTCCTCAGCCTTGTTTTCAATGTCTGAAATTCTGTCTTCTTAATGTTCAGGTCAATTTCCCTGCTTTCAAATGTATTTTCTATATCCTGAATTTCAGCTAGATTACTTTTGAGAATTTCCACTTCTCTATCAAAATGTTCCTTCATACCTTGCATTTTCTTATTTACTTCCTCCAACTTTTTATTTGTGGCTTCTATATGCTCAGTGAGCTTTGTATCTATGAGGAACACTATTTATTTAGTAAGTTTCTCTTTAAGCCTGCTGATCATAGCTTGCATTTCTTTGCAGATATCTTGTTTGAACCGATTGTTTGACTCATTTATTTGCTTTTTTACTTCCTTCCCTATGAATCCCACTATTTTAGGACCCATGACATTAATTTCTGTAGTCTCAACCATCTCTGTGGGTGTACTGTTGCCTTGTCCTTTTTCTCGTGTTTCTGTTGTTGAGGGTCTTCACTTGAAAGGTATAGCCCAGAGGTTTCTTTGAATGAGTATGAGGGTGTTCTGGGGGAGTCAAAATTCCTCTGAGTTCTGTGCTAGGGGTGAGACAGTGAGAGAGGACCTAATAGCCTGATGTTCTCTGAGGTGTCATGATCACCCCCAGCCCCCTCAGCAAAGCTCTCTTGCCTGTCCTGGCTTCCCTCCCATGAGGATGGGGCTCTCTATCCTAGGAGGTGCTCCCACTATACCCGAGCCATTCAGGAGGTCGATGGCCATTCTCTCTTCTTTGCAACTGTCTCCTGTGCCAGTTTCTTCCTAGTTACTGTTTCAGAGGGACCCCAAAAACTCTGATGCACTTTTCTCAACTTTCTTTTACTCTAATCAGTTAATCAGTTCAGTCTTGGGCTCTTTTTTTTTAGTAGCTCCTAATTAAATCATTGACTGTTATGGCTGCCGAGAACTGCTGCTGCTGTAAGCTCCAGGAGGCCTTTTCTAGTGGGAGCTCACATTGCATTTGTAGCGTGTACTATCTGGAAGTTCATTTCTGCAGGCTAAAGCTACCAGCTGCTGTTAATTCCCACTTCTCCTGGATCTGCCCTTAACTCAGTCTGGCCTCTGGGCTTTCCTCTATCTGTGGATGCTGGCAGGTCCAGGCCACTGTTTTTCTCCACTTCCAACATGTCTTCGGGATTTCTGACCTTTCCATGGTGTGACCTTTCAGTTGACGGGGTGCTCCTTTTCTTCCTAGTTCAGTCAAAGGTCTTAGGATCTTGAAGAACTTCCCTCCATCTGCAGATGCCAGCAGGTTTCAGCCATCCACATTTGGCCTGGGTCTGCTTTCTGGGATACTTTTTACCTTTGCTTCCAGTGTTCCTTCAAGATTTCTGATCTGTTCCTTGCTTCCTTTCAATTGTTAGGGCGCTCTTCCCTGTTTTAACTACATTGAACAGGTGGTTTTTGACTATATTCTCAACTTTTAAAGTGGATCCATGAGGAGACATAGTGCAGCTCTGTTACTTGACCACCATCTTGACCAGAAGTCCTTTCCCTAAGGTTCTGACAAAATTCTACAGTGAATCTATCAGGTCATGGGATTATTATGTTGGTAGATCCTTTATTATTGCCTCAATTTCATTCCTGGTTATTTCTCTATTCAGGGTTTCAATATCTTTTTGGCTCAATTTTGGTATATCATATATGTCAAGGAATTTATTAATTTCTTCTGAGTTCATGAATTTGTTGGAATATGTAATATAATTCTCTGGATTTTAACAGTTTCTGTTGTGATTTCACCTTTTCATTTGTAATTGCATTAATATAAATTTTTTCTTTCCTTCTTTTGATGAGTTTGGCTAGACGTTTATTGATCTTTTCCTTTCGAAGAACCAACTCTTATTCATTGATCCTTTCTATTTTTTTTTTACTTTCAATTTCATTGATCTCTGCTCTGTTTCTTTCTTTTCTTTTTCTTTTTTTTGTTTGCTCTGTTTCTTATAATGTTCTTCCTTCTACTACCTTCCAATTTTATTCTTGTTTCTCGAGGACTTTGAGCTGCATCATTACATCATTAATTTCAGATTGCTCTATTTTTTTCATAGGTGCACTCATAGCTATAAATTTCTCTCAGTATTGCTTTCATTGTGTCTCACAGATGTTGGGTTGATGTACTTTTCCATTGTCATTTGACTTTAGGAAGTTCTATGTTTCTTGCTTTCTTCTGTGATCCATTCCTTGTTCAGTAATGTATTATTTAATCTCCATGTGTTTGAATATTTTTTGTAGTTGCTTTTGCTATTGATTTCTAGCTTTTTTCCCACTATGATCTGAAAGTATGCAGGGAATTATTCAATTCTTTTATTGATTTCAACATGTCTTGTGTCCAAGTATATGCTCTATTTTGGAAGAAGTTCCATGTGCTGCTGAGAAAAAGATGTATTCTGTTGACATTGGAAAAAATAGTCTTTAGATATCTGTTAAGTACATTTGCTCCATGGTGTGATTTAGTGCTGATGTTTCTTTATTGGTTTTCTGTTCGGTGAATCTGTCTAGTTGTGATAATGGGGTCTCAAAGTTTCCTTGTATAATTGTATTGGGGCCATTTGGTCCTTCATGTCCAATAGTTTCTGTTGTATGTAACTGGGTGCACCTGCATTGGGTGCATATCTGTTTCGGTGAATCTGTCTAGTTGTGATAATGGGGTCTCAAAGTTTCCTTGTATAATTGTATTGGGGCCATTTGGTCCTTCATGTCCAATAGTTTCTGTTGTATGTAACTGGGTGCACCTGCATTGGGTGCATATCTGTTTGTAAGTTCTTCCCGTTGGATTGTTCCTTTTACCAGTATTTAGAGACCATCTTTGACTCTTCTGATCTGCTTTGATTTAAATTATGCCATGTCTCTGAGAATAGTACAGTTATTCCTGCTTGTTTCCAGGCTCCAGTAGCATGTAGTATTAGTTTCTAGCATTTTACCTTCGGTCTGTGTGCTTCTTTGTGGGTGAAGTGTTTCTCTTGCACACAACAAATGGCTGGGTTTTGCTTTTTGACCGACTTTGCCAGTCTATATCTTTTGATTGGCAAGATAAGACCCTTATCATTGGGAGTAATTATTGTAAGATTTTTACTGAATCCTGTCATTGACCTGTTCTTCTACTGTTGGTTCTTTGCTTTTTTTTGTTGTTGTTGTTACATTTTCTCCTTAGATTCTTTTTTTCTGTATGTTCTTTGGTGTTGTTGTGTCTCTGTCTCTCTCTAAGGTGCTTTCAAGTATTTTCTGCATTCCAGGGGCTACTGGGTGCAAATTTCTTTAGGGATTCTTGGTCATGAAAATTTTTTAGTTCTTCAATTTTCAGGAATAACTTTGTTGGATACAACAGCTTAGGTTGGCACTTGTTGTCTTTCATTTATTTAGTTTTTTCTTTTTCTTTTTATTTAAGACAGGGTCTTGCTCTGTAGCCCAGGCTGGTCCTGAACTCAGTGGTATAGCCCAGGCTGGTCTTGGACAATCCACCTGCCTCAGCATCCAGAGTGCTGGGATTATAGGCCTGTGCCACCATGCCCAGCTTTATGTAGTGCTGGGGAATCAGACTCAGGGTCCTGCACTTACAAGGCAAATGCTTTAACTGCTATGCCATTCTTGCAGCCTCTTGTTGTCTTTTAAAGCTTGAAAAATTTTGTTCCAGGCTTTCCTGGACTTTACAGTTTGCATTGAGAAAACTGTGGTGATTCAAACAGGTTTCCCTTGGTAAAATAATGTCTGTTTTTCTCTTGCTGCTTTTAATACTCTTTATTTGTGTTGAATTTCGGAAGTTTTGATTATGATATGTCATGGTGAGTCTCGTTGCTGGTTGAGACTATTTGGTGTTCTATAAGCTTCTTGTACCTGAAAATTAATTTCTTTTTCTTAGCTTGGGAAATTTTCTTGCATGATTTCATTGAATAAATTCTTCATACCTTTGGTGCTGTCTTCTGCTCTTTCTCTCACACCCCTAATTCTGAGTTTAGTTCTCTTTGAATCATTCATCAGCTGGTGTATCCAGCTACTTTGATCATTTCTGATTTTGGAGTCCTGCCTAATTATAGCTTTTGTTTTCTTGGCCTTGTCTTCACGATCTGAAATTCTGTCCTCATAATGTTTGAGTTAACTTCCCCTGCTTTCAAATGAATGTTTCATATCTTGAATTTCAGGTAGGTTACTTTTGAGAATTTCTACTCTTTTTATCAATATGTTCCTTCATATTTTTCATTTCCTTATTTACCTCAGCCAACTTTTTATTTGTGGCATCTATTTGCTCAGTGAGCTTTGTATCCATGAGGATCACGATTTGTTTCGTAAGTTCCTCTTTAAGAGCACTTACCATTGCTTACATTTCTTTAAGAATATCTTGTTTGAACTTGCTTATTTGATTTTTTAACTTCCTTCCTATGAATTGCACTATTTCAGGGCCCATGACAATAGTTTCTGGGAACTCAAGAGTATTCATGTTTGTTGACTTGTCTTCCCATATTTCTGTTGTTGAGGGATTTCAAACAAAGGCCTAGCTGAGAGGTTTCTGTGAAAGTGTATGAGGTGGGGGTGGAAGGGAGGGGCAAAGTTCCTCTGATTTCTGTGCTGGGTGTAAGCAGTGAGAGAAGACTTAAGAGTCTGTTGGCCTCTAAGGTGTCTTTTCCACCACCAGGCCCCTCACCAAAGCTTTCCCACCTGTTCTGGCTTCCCTCTCCAGAGGCGGGGCTCTCCACTCCTGAAAGTGCTCTCACTACCCCTTCCCTAAGTATTTCGGAGGTGGGCAGACTTTCGCTCCTCTCCTCAACTGTCTCTTGTGTCAGTTTCTATTTAAAAGTGTTCCCAAAAAGCCTGGTGTGCCCATTTGAACTTTCTTCTACTTTAGACAGCTCAGGCTCGGGCTTTATTTTATATATATATCGGCTCCAGCCTATGTCATTTCCTTTTATGGCTGCTGAGTGCTGCTTCTCCCAAGCTGGCCAAGGCTCCAAGGGCCTTTTCTAAGGGAAGCTCCTGCTTTGTTTGCAGCCTATACTTCCTGCCAGATTGTTTCTGGAGGCTTGGGCTACTAGCTGCTGTAGGTTCTCACTTCTTTGGGATTTGTGTTTAATCTCAGTCTGAGGTTCTGGACTCTGGGTTGTCTCTTCTCTGTGGATGCCAGTGGTTCACAGCTGTGTGCAGTTGCCCTGGGTGCCTCCCTGGGCTGTTACTTTTATCCACTTCTGATGTTTCTTTGGAATTTCTAATCTTCCCATGGCCTCCTTTCAGTTGTTAGTGTGCTCTTTTCTCTCCTTGCTATATCAGCCAGGCTGTTTTTGACAATAATTTCATCTTTTTAATTTGGTTTATGAGAAGACATCATGCAGCTCTGTTGCTCAGCCACCATCTTGCCCCGAAGTTTGAGTACATTCATTTTTTAATAAGTACTACCAATAGTTATCTGATGTGGTTATACCAATTCAGACTTTTTTTTTTTTTTTTTTTTTTGAGACAGGGTCTTGCTTTGTAGCCCAGGCTGGTCCTGAATTCACTATGGAGCCCAGGCCCAATTCATACTTTTGCTAGCAATGTATGAGAAATTCAGATATTCCACAGCTTTTCTAGAACTTGGTATTATCTATCTGTATTAGCTTGGGTTCTTTCAAAAGGCAGAATTTACAGAAGTTATAACAAAAAGGATCTATCTGGAAGGCTTACAAATCTGAGGATAGACCAAGATGGCAGCTTCCATGTGAGAGAGCTGGAGGGTCTCATGGCTACTCAGCTGTGAAGTAGAACACCCATCTGGGACTGCAGGACAGCTGGTGAGAGTCTGCTGCAGATCTCAGTTGTTTGAAGAACAATGACAAAGACTGGAGACTGAAGTTTGGCAACTGAAGATCGGCGACCGAAGATCAGTTACAGGCAGACAAGTGCAAGTCAAGACTGGGGTGCATCTGTGATGAAGATCTATGGCATGTAGCAAGTTGGTGTCCTTAGACAATTGTGAAAGCAAGAGCTTTTCCAGAGGAAGAAGCTGTAACAACCTTTCTTCTTCCTTCCTTTTATACCATTTGAGTTCCAGTTGGGCCTCTCACAACTGGGTGGGTGCTCTTCCCTCATTCGCTGGTCCACAAATCACTCACACTCTAATCCAGGGCTGGTTCTCAATTGCCTAATGTAGGTGTGGTTCCCAAACCCTAGTCCAGGCATGGTTCCCGTTTGCCTCAAGTTGGCATAATCTCACCAACGATCACACTGTCTTTTTCCTTTTATGTTTTTCTATAGTGTGGACTAGAAATACTGAATTATGTTTTTTATTTGTCTTCACTTTAGACTGTTGTTAATAGCCATATATTTGAATGTCACATGTCAATACCAATAAGCATTGAGATCATATTGGAATAAAAATAAAACATTTCAGTCACTGTTTCATTATTGCTCAGTAATATTCCTCCCAGAATGGGCTTTAAAGTGATTCTTGAAGACAGGCAATTTCACGGAATATCTTGATCAAAATATTCTTATTGGTTGGAAACTTCACTATGTTCTTAACTTATGCCTGTGATAACTATCGTTTTCATTGAACTAATTATTGTCCTTTTTTGCTATCTGTACTGCACTTGTTTAGTTTTAGGTAATACTATATCTGTGGCTTTAGTCACTAAGATAAAAAATATCAGAACCACATTTGACATTTCTTTCACTGCCATGCAGGTTCTACCATTGGGATGTCATTCATCTCTGTCTCCATACTACACTGCCACAGATCTCATGTAAGCCCTACTCACCCGAGACCAAACCAATCTTGAGAAAGAGAGCACTATGGTTTATATGTGGTTTGTTCTTAATAAAACTCATGTCTCATCATTGTTGAGAAGTGAGAGAGCCTGGGTCATAGGGGACAATATTGGCAGTGGAAATTCTGCCTTTGTGCAGGAGTAGATCAGATCTTGCAAGACTGAATTAGTTACTGTAAAAACAGGTTGTTGTAAAGCGTGGTTCTCCCCCCTTGATTTGTCTGTCTTCTGAACAAGTCTCTTACCTCTTTCATATGCACTCACTCTATGTTATTGTCTTCCATGCTGGGACATAGACAAAAGGCTCTCATAAGATGCCAGGGCCATCCTGTTGGAACTTTCAAAGCACTAGCATTCTATACCAACTATATTCCATTTCTTTATATGTTATTTTGCTATAGCAACACAAAAGGGTCTAAGACAGAGAGTGCATCTTTTTTCAATGACCCACCACCTCATAGATCATCAACATGAAGCTCATCCACGTAAACTTCATCAATCAGTAGAGATTTATAGTCACAAATGCCTCTGCAGGTCACTGAGAGTGACTCAGTCTTGGGCTCCATACCTATCTCAATCTTGTGCCGCGTGCATTTTGGGACTAGTGGTCAATCATAAGCTAAGTTTCTTATAGCCTTTACCTCTTCCCTAAACAATCTCCTCTCTTTTCTGTTCTAACTGAAGGATACTGCTCCCCAGCAGCCCTTTAGAGAAAGAGAAGTACGTTTGATTTCTCTTCATCCTCTGTCATTTCTGGGTATAAAGATGTGCTGGCTTCTCTCCTTCCTCTTCTTTCCTGTTTACAGAATATTTCTGACTCCTCCTCTAACTTTAAAACCACAGTTCTTTTGAAACCTGAGAGATTAAACTCTACTGCATCACAGTCATTTTTTCTCATACACTGAAAACAAGAAGCCCTGTGTGCTAGCCAGTTTTGTGTTACTCTAATGAAATAACTGAAAGGATGTGTGGGAGCTGGAGGAATGTGTTTGCAGTTAAAGTGCTTGCCTTGCAAGGGCAATTCCTCGAGTTCAATTCCCCAGTACCACATAAAGCTGGGTATGGTGGTATATGCTTGTAAATCCAGCAGGAGGGAGGCTGAGTCAGAAGGATTGCTGTCAGTCCAAGGCCAGCCTGGGCTCCATAGTGAGTTCAGGACCAGCCTGGACTACATAGTGAGACATCATCTCAAAAGAAAGACAGAATGTTTACTTTGGCTCATGGCTTTAGAGGTTTCAGACTATGGTCACTTGTCAGAAACAGGTGGTAGAGGACTCTCTTTATGATGGTAGGTGGGAAGTAAAGAGAAAGAGAAAGAGGAAGGAACTGGGACCCCAACACCTCCCTTCAAGGGCACACCTCCATGACCAAAACTTTTTTAAGTGGGTTCCACCTCTTAAAGCTTCTACCAACTCCTGGTACCACCATGGACTGATGTCTTAGGTACTTTTCGGCATTGTGGCTCAGTACTTGACATGCACAAATTAGGGGAGGAAAAGTTTATTTAGCTTGCAATTTCAAAACGTTGCAGTTCATTCATGAGTGGTTGGCAACAGTGAAAGCACATGGCAGAGGCAGTGTGGAGGCTACTTCTCATGGCATTGCAATCATGAAGCCAAGACCCAGAAAAAAAGGCAGGAAGTTGCACTTACCCCTCCAGACCCTGCCCCAGTGATCCACCCTCTGGGTCCAGCCTCAGTGTTTTGCCCTTTCCAGGTTTAAACTCCAACACACCAGCACCACATAAGCTGGGCATGGTGGCACACGCCTGTAATTGCAGCACTTGGAAGGCTGAGGCAGTAGGATTGCTATGTGTTTAAGGCCAGCCTGGGCTCCATAGTGAGTTCAGGACCAACTACAGAGCGCAATCCTGCCTGGAGAAAAAAAGAAAGAAGAATGCAAGGATTCTACTATTCTACTAACATACTTGTATGTTATTCTACTATTAAGATAACATAAATAGATACAAGGACTGAAAAAGAATAAACAAAATTGTAATTATTAGAAGATAATATAATATTTATTGAGAATATAATAGCATTTAGAAAAAAATTTATCTAGGCACTAGGTATAAAAACAATATGCACAACTTAAATGCATTGCAACAGACATTTACCAAATTAAGTGTTTAAAAGATATAATTTACAACATCATCATAAAATACAAAGTACTAAGAAGTAAATGTAATAAAATATACACAAAATTATTGACACGTGGAAGGTCTTGAATAATATGGATTGAATTTGCAGGAATAATTTCTGTATAATTATACTTCAGACATTTTGTGAGACAAGGTCTCACTTCGTAGTCCAGGCTGGTCCTGACCTCGTTATGTAGCCCAGGTTGGCCTTGGACTCAAGGCAATCTTTCTGCCTCAGTCTCTCAGGTGCAGGAATTATAGGCTTGCACCACCATGCCCCATTTACATGATGCTGGGGAGTTGAACCCAATGCCTTAACACTTCCTAGGCAACCACTCTGACCACTGAGCTATGCTTCCAATTTTTAAACGTGTTTTATACATAAGCCAAGGTGATGAGAGCTGAAATTTGGTCAATAGCAGCGGAAAAGGAATTTTCATAAGCTAAGAGAGAGAGCCAGAAGGGACTATAGGGCTTTGATGAGCTGGAAGGTTGCTATGAAATAAACAAATTAGGAAGAAAAAAAAGCAAACTAATGAGCCAAAATAACACAAGGCACAACTGAAGGACCAACCTCGGTTTAACATATTTAAGGTGAGAACTCTTGTGTTGTTTTTACACAGTATGTATTGTTTTACAACCGAGGAAATCATTTTCTCTGGGGTCCCTCTGACATACAGGTGGGTATGATGGAGATAGCAGGCTATGTGACTCAGCAACGTGCAGTCTGGTAATTCATGGGAATAATCCATGCTGAGTGCCTCTAGATACAATGTCCCCGTGGTTGTGTTATTTGTTTGTGCTGTTGTTTTCGGGGGGTGAATACCCAGGAGTGGGAGTTCAGGCCCTCTTACCAAGCCTACTTGGGATATGGGATAGGAGACTTTTTATCCTTGAGGTTTGTTTGTTTGTTTGTTTGTTTTTCAAGTTCCAAAGAGGATAGTTTTATTTTGAAAACAGGGATAGAGAGGGCTTAGCTTTCACTAACTGGAAAGGGGCTCCGAAAGGGATTGCCCTGTCTCCCCTGATTTTTTATTTTTGTTGGTTATTATTTATTTATTTTGAGACAGAGCCTCACCCTGTAGCCCAGACTGGCTCTGAACTTACTATGTAGCCCACGCTGGCCTTGAACTCATGACAGACAGTCTTTCTGCCTCAGCCTCTCAAGTGCTGGGATTACAGGCGTGAGCCACCATGCCCAGCTTTCTCCTGTTTTTTAGGTTGAAATATGTACCAAGGTTCAATGGAGTAAGGTACAATTTCATTGAATTGGGAGTGTAGCTCAGTAATGGAGCACCCACCAAACATGCTCATAGTTCTGGGCTGAATCCTCAGCTCTGTGTAGAAAAAACAATAACAATGACAAAAAGCCAGGTAAGGGAATAAAGTAAAAACCAAATAAAAGCAACAACCACACTACCAGCAGCAAAAAGCTAAGTAGCAAAAATAATATATCATAAACTAAAAAGTTAAAAAATAATAAAGATAAAATTAATTTTAAAAAAGGAGAAAAGGTGACTGGGAAAAATTAAAAGACAAAGGACAAAAGAAAGGAGAAAAAGGGACTGGAGGAATAGCCCAGCCAGCACAGACCCCTGCGTTCAATTCCCCAGCACCACATAAACTAGGCGTGATGCACGCCTGCAATCCCAGCACTCGGAGGCTGAGGCAAGAGGATTGCCATGAGTCTGAGGCCATTCTAAGCTATATATTGAGTTCAGGACCAGCCTGGATTACAGAGTGAGACCCTGTCTCAAAAATAAATAAATAAATAAATAAAAAGATAACAAAATAGATACAAGGATTGAAAAAAAATAAACAAAATTATTTATTTTGGACTCGAAAAAAAGGAAAAGAAAAAAAAGAAAGAAGAAAAATTAACAACCAAAGAAAAGAAAATGAGGAAAGTTAGAGGGGGATAAAAGAAAAAAGTTAAATATTCAAAAGAGAGGAAAAGAAAAAATAAAAATAGCAATAACAAAACAGTATTAAAATTGAAATTTTCCTCTTCACAAGGGTAATGGATTGTGCTGCAGGTGTGGATATGAACAAGCTAGCCAATCAGAGCTTTTTTCTATTCTTTTTGTGTCTTCCAATGCTTTCCATCCCTCAGTGAACAGCTGCTCTCCTGGGTTTTGTATTATTATTTTTTGAGACAGGGTCTTACTCTGTAGTCCAGGCCGGTCCTGAACTGACTATGTAGCCCAGGCTGGCCTTGGACTCAGTCCAATCCGCCTGCCTCACCCTCCCGAGTTATGGGATTACAGGTGTGCGCCATCATGCCTAGTTTATGTGGTGCTGGGGAATGGAACCCAAACACCACATAGCTAGGCAAGCACTTTAACTGCTGAGTCACACCCAGCCCCTGTTACTCTTTCATATTAGCTCTGTACATAACTGTCACTATCCCTTGTCATGAAAAGTGACTGTACATTCTTGTTTACCCAGAACTCCAGTTCATTCCTGTTGCTCCTATGCAATGATGTTTCCTTTCTCTCAAAATAATCCTATTTATCAAAACAGTCATGATAAACTCTCACTAATGGCCTTAGTTACTTTCTCGTCACTGGAACACCATATCTGATACCCCTAACTTAAAGGAAGTTCTTTATTTATTATGGTACTGAGGACCAAACCCAGGGCCTTTACATTGAGCTATATTCACATTTCTATTACGAGGCAGGAACTTTCTAAGTGACGAAATTGTCTAATCTGGACTCAAACTTGCAATCCTCCTGCCTCAGCCTCCTAGAGTGCTGGAATTACAGACGTGTGCCCAAATCTCCAGCTGAGAAGAGGTTTCATTTTACAGTTTTAGAGGTCCCAGTCCACACGGAATTGACCAGCTTCAGGCAGAAAGGCAATGACAGAAGGACATGGCAGAGGAAGTGCTCATCTGATGGCAGCCCGGAAGCACAGAGCAATGAGAAGAACTAGGGACAAGGATCCTCCCTTCCATGTCAATGCCTCCAGTGATATGCCCCCTCCAAACAGGCCCAACTTCTAAATGTGAGACTTTTGGGGGATACTTTACATCTAAATTATTTGCATTCTGCTCTTGGCACCCAGAAGACTCATGCCTGCCTCATTATGCACAATACATTTATTTGATCTCCAAGAATCATGGAAGTCTTAAGAATTCCATCATGGCTGAGAAGTGCAAACGTGTGACCATTGGAGAGATAATGTCAACTTGAGGCAATCGAGAACCATGCTTGGATTAGGGTTTAGGAACCATGCCTAGATTAGGCAACTGGGAACCAGCCTGGATTAGAGTGTGAGTGATCTGTGGGCCGGTGAATGAGGGAAGAACACCCACTCAGATGTGGGAGGCCCAACTGGGAACTCAAACTGTATAAAAGGAGGGAAGAAGAAAGATTGGTACAGCTTTTTCTTCTGGGGAGAGACTGGACTTGATGGGACTTGGCTTCTTGTTTGTGATGTTGTGAGAAGCTGCCTCCACCTCTGCCTCTGCCATGTAATTCATTGCTGCTGGCCACCCTGCAGTGAACTGTGACCTTCTGAAATTGTTAGCTAAAATAAACCTTCCCTCTCCTAAATTTGTCAATGTCAGATATTGAGTCACAGAAATGAAAAAGTAACAAGAACAGAAATTGGTACCAGGGCTGGAGAAATGGCTTAGTGGTTAAAGTGCTTGCTTAGCAAGTGCTACATCAAGTGCTAAGTACCCAATTCCCCAGCACCACATAAACCAGGTGTGGTGGTGCACACCTGTAATCCCAGCACTTCCAAGGCTGAGGCAGGAGGATTGCTTTGAATCTAAGGCCAGCTGGGTCTCCATACTGAGTTCAGGACAAGCCTGGGCTACAGAGCAAGAGAGAAAAGAAAGAAAGAGAGAGAGAGAGAGAAAGAAATTAGTGTGAGAAAAGTGGGGTCATTGCTGAGCTTTACCTGACAACGTGGTTTGGAAGCTTTTTGAACTGATTTGTGGGAGGAATTTGGAAAGGAAGCCTTGGAGTAGTCTGAGCTGAGCTTGGTGGGAGATTCTGGTCAGAGCTCAGAAGACCAGTGTGCTGACGGAAGTGTGGATTGGAAAGGCCAGGCTCAAGAAGTTTCAGATGGGAAGCAGGACTGTATCGGCAAGTGGCCTAAAAACCGTGTGCGCTACACACTCTGGCAAAGAGTTTGTCGGCATTTTGCCCTTGTCCAGAGACTGCCTAAAACTGAGATTAAGGACTGTTGTGGTTAGGATCTGGAGTGTCTTCCAAAAGTCTCATGTATTTTAATGTTATGGATTGACTATGGAACCATATGACGTTGGTGGATTGGGGTCTACTCTGGAGGGGTGGATTATAGTTAAGACTAAAGGCCTGTGAGTTAGGATTAACGGTGAGTAGTGGCCACACCTGGATGCAGGAGGGACTAATTCCTGGGCGGAGACCTGAAAGGATACATAAGCTGCACCTGCCTTCCTGGAGGACTGGAACTAGTCTCAATGGGTCTCAGCTTGCCTTCCTGTTTGTGATGTCCTGAGAAGCTGCCTCCACCTCTGCCTCTGTCCTGCACTCTGATTGCTGCTGGCCGCCCCTGGATGGATTGTGACCATCTGAGACTGTGAGCTAAAATAAACCTTTTCTAAATTTGTGGGTGTTGGGTATTGAGTCACAGCAATGAAAAAGTAACTAAGACAAGGACTGTGGACTGCTTACTCTGATGGAGGAAATCTCAAGGCAGGCTAATGTCCAGTCTGTTACATGGCTTCTGTTTGTGGCTTTTAGCCAGCTCTGTGGTGAAAGACAGGAGACAACGGCAGGGAAACAGATGTAAAAACCTTGCTTTCTGGAGTGAAAAAGCACGTGCTTGTTAAGGAGATCAACATTAAACAGATGCCAAGTACTTGGAATCAGGGATGTAAGAAAGGGGCCTTCACAGTGTCTCATGAAGCAGCAAGATCCCATCCTTTACCAACTAAAGGGTGCAAAGGCAAAAGATCTTATTGTGTGACGAGTGCCCCAGGGACACCTGTAGGGCCAAAGAGGGAAGTGTTTGCCAGAGTTCAGCTCCCTGGAGTTCCACCATCCAGGCACCCAGACACTGCTGCCACCATGGTTCAAGAGAGCAAGGCTATTGCTCACGCCAATGGTGGATCTTGGCAATGTCCACATGATCCCGGCTTTACAGGCTTGCAGAGCGCAAGAGTTACGGGTTCATGGAGGCTTCCACCCAGATTTCAGAGGAAAGTCTTGGAGGCCAAGCAGTGTGCCCCTGGGAGGGCAGTGCATGCAGCTGTGAAGGCGAAGCTTAAGGTGCGATGGAGAGCCCATTTGGAGAAGCCTGGACCACTGATCATCAGCTGAGAAAAGCTGCAGGCTGTGAATGGATCCAGCCCAAAGGAGAGAAGATGGAGGTTGCAGTCAGCAGCAGTGCCACAGGGGTGGGACCAAGTGAGCGCTTTAGAGGTCGTAACCCACCACAATATACCAATGTACTCTGGTTGCTGGACATGGAGCTACAGGATTTAACCCTTGCCCTGTTAGGTTTAGACCTTGTTTTGGTCTGATCACTTTCTATCCTTCTATTCTTCCCTTTTGGAATGCGAATGGTTATCTTATGTCATTGTATGTTGGAGGTTTTTAACTTTTAAGAAGGACTGTTGGCTATCATGGGGAGGTATTCATTGTGTTTCCATTTGTATGCAGTGCAGTTGTGCTATATTAGGCATAATTACTAACTTGGCTATTGTATTTGGGAATTAAGGATAGTTCAAAAAGATGTGTCTGCTTGTCAAGTTGATAAGGGGTGGATGTGATCATTGGAGAGATTATGTCAACTTGAGGCAATCAGGATCCATGCTTGGAATGGGGTTTAGGAACCACGCCTATATTAGGCAACTGGGAACCAGCCTGGATTAGAGTGTGAGTTATTTGTGGGCCAGTGAATGAAGGACGAGCACCCATACAGATGTGGGAGGCCCATATGGGAACTAGAATTGTATAAAAGAAAGGAAGAAAGATTGGTACAGTTTTTTCTTCTGGGGAGACACTGGACTTGATGGGACTTGGCTTCCTCTTTGTGATGTCATGAGGAGCTGCCTCTATCTATTCCTCTGCCATGTACTTCCGTTGCTGCCAGCCGCTCCTGAGTGGACTGTGACCTCTGAAACTGTGAGCTAAAATAAACCTTTCCTTTCCTAAATTTGTGGATGTTGGGTATTCAGTTACAGCAACAAAAAAGTTAACTTAGACAAAGCCCAAAGTCTCTCCCGAGGCCCTAGGTGAACTCTTAGCTATGAGCCTTGTTTCTGAGATCTCCAAGGTGCTAGGCTGTCCTGTCCTGTACTTTCCTGTTGTACCTTCCTGCATTACCCTCTCAGGGGCATGCTGCCTGGCTTCCCTGAGCCTTCCTCTGAAGTAGAACTGGAAGATTCCAGGACACCCTAATTCTTGCATTCCCCATGCCTAACCAAGTAGCACCACATAAGTGATGCCAAGATCTGACACCTACTTGTGCATGCTGGGCAGCAGCATCTGGTGCCTGGATGGTGGAACTCCAGGGAGCTGAACTCTGGGAAACACTTCCCTCTTTGCTCCTACAGGTATCGCTGGGATACTCTTCACACAATAAGATCTTTTGCTTTTGTAGCTGGACCCCCTCAAATCTATGCTGGCCTCTGAATGCTTGGATGGCTGAACTCACTTTGGATAAATGAATTCATTTTGGATGGATGAATTCACTTTTCTAGGTGGTATTCAATGCTGGGATCACAGGCATGTACCACCACTTGTGGGGAATTTTTATGTGGTGCTGGGGTATTGAACCCAGGGGCTTGTGCATACTGGGCATGTGGTGTAACCACTGAGCTATACCCCCAGGCCTGTGGCTGGAATCTTATCTGGAGATACTGGAAACCAATCCATTTGCAAGCACTGAGCATCTCTGAATTTTAGCAGAATTCAGTTTCTTGCTATGATAGGGCTGAAGTCTCCATTTCTTTGCTAGTGGCAGCTTGGGTAGCTCTCTGCTCCTAGAGGTCACCTGTGCATTCCTTCTCAGGAGCCTCCCTCCATCTTCAAGCTAGTAACGCTGTGGAGTTTTCACTTTCTGAGGTAGGCCCCTGCTTTTCCCTTTTCTTCTGCTCCTAGCCGGAGCAAACTCTGTTTTTTTTTTTAGGTTAAAATATTATTATTAAAAAGATGATGCATTTCTTAATAGAAAATCATAAAGCATGAAATATTTTAAAAATACTCCTAACTTCTCTTACCCAGAGGTAATTTTATGTGTATTTTCTGCATGTATTTTTCCATAAAAATCTTTATTTTTCTCCACCATTTTTATTAATATATGTGCAATAGGTAACGTTTACAATGAACTTGAATATTTTGTGCACATATATATCACATCAACTTTACAATCCTTTTCCATTTTTGCGCCTCCCACCCCCTCCCCATCCCTCCTTAACTCCCACTATTACACCCATTTGGTTCTATAGAATGCCTGTATTCTGGGTTTCCCAAATGAGAGAAATGATGCAATACTTAACATATTTAATCTTCTGCATCTGATTAATTTCACTCAAATAACCACTCTTTTGCTTAGCTTCCTACACCTAGAATGTGTTGTAGTGGTCAAATCTTGATGACTTCTCTGAGTCCAGCAGATACCTTTATTGGGATATTTGCCAAAAGTTCTTTTTTTCTGTATCTTCCTATGTCTTTGTTGAGGTTCTTTAGCTTGGCCTCACTCACCCGTCCACATAAGAAAAGAACTATAACAGTGTAATTCATAAGGCTAGTAAATGTGAGAAAGAAAAAGAAAAATTAACTTTCAAATGCCTTTGCTGGTACTGAAAGATAAATGTTTGTGCATCCAAAAGATGTTCAGGTTATCATTATCTCAATCAGTTTTCTAAGGATAAACTTACATCAAAGACCAAATAAGTGAATTGCTACAATAAACAAACTTAGGTCAATATCGAATTGATATATTAAATGAACTTAAATCTATATCACTTAAGTGTATTATAATAGATGTAATAGATATAAGACTTAGTTATTTCAGAATTTTTTAACTTTCAAAAATTATTTACTCACATTTCACTAATTTTACCAGATTTGGTTTATTATTTTATCTACCTATGCATCCATAAATTCATGCACATGTATTTTTTGAAGATTTCATACCAATTTCCCATGTTGAATATAATTATGTTTTACAAACTAATATACTATTACAAGTAATAATTATGTGGGGAAAATTTACAGATTTTGTGAAACAGCTGGTACTGTTTTAGAAGGATACCAATCAAATGATTCAAATACCTATCAATTTTTTTGTTGTACTTTCTCTTTAGTTGTTTCCTTTCCTCCAGGTTTTTTGGTGCTGCTTGTCTCTCTGACTCTCTCAAAGTTTCTTTCAAGTATTTTATGCATTGCTGGGCTAGTGGTCGCAAATTGCTTTAGGGATTCTTACTTATAAATATTTTTTACTTCTTAAATTTTCAGAGATAATTTTGCTAGATACAACAACCTGGCTTGACACTTGCTGTCTTTTATAGCTTGAAATAGTTCGCTGCAGGCTCTCCTGGCTTTTAAAGTTTGCATTGAGAAATCTGTGGTGATTCAAATGGGTTTCCCTTGGTAAAATAATGTCTGTTTTTCTCTTGTTGCTTTTAGTATTTTCTCTTTATGCTATATTTCTGAGGTTTTGATTATGATATGTCATGGTGAGTCTTGTTGCTGGTTGAGGTTATTTGGTGCTCTATAAGCTTCTTGTACCTGAAAATTAATTTCTTTTTCTTAGCTTGGGAAATTTTCTTGCATGATTTCATTGAACAAATTCTTTATGCCTTTGGTGCTGTCTTCTGCTCTTTCTCCCACACCCATAATTCTGAGGTTGGTTCTCTTTGAATCATCCATCAGCTGTTGTATTCAGCTACTTTGCTTATTTCTAGTTTTGGAGTCACACTAATTATAGCATTTATTTTCTCAGCCTTGTACTCAAGGTCTGAAATTCTGTCTTCACAGTGTTCAAGTCAAATTTCCCAGCGTTCAAATGAGTTTTACATGTCCTGAATTTCCCAGCGTTCAAATGAGTTTTACATGTCCTGATTTCTTTTCAAAATTTCCACTTCTCTATTAAAATGTTTCTTCATGTCTTACATTTCCTTGTTTATTTCAGCCAATTTTTTATGTGTAGCTTTCTTTCTTTTTCTTTTTTACTTTTTTTTTACTTTTTTTTTTTTTGAGGTTGGGTTTCACTCTGTAGTCCAGGATGGTCTTGAACTCACTATGGAGCCTAGGCTAGCATTGGACTCATGGAAATCCTCCTCCCTCAGCCTTCTGAGTGCTGGGATTGCAGACATGTGACACTGTTGTGGTTTGGATCTGGAATGTCCCCCCCAAAATCTCATGTATTTAAATGTTATAGATTTATAAATGTTATAAATCCATGTGCTGTTGGGAGATTGAGGCCAGTCTGGAGGGGTGGGTTATAGGCATGTAAATTAAATTACAGACATGTAAATTGGATTACAGGCTTGTAGTGGGGGCTTAACACACCTTCGACACCTGGATCCAGGAGTTGAGACCTGGAAGGATATATAGGCTGCTTCCTGCCTTCCTTGGAGGACTAGTCTCAACTTGCCTTGACTTGGCTTCCTGTTTGTGATGTCGTGAGAAGCTGCCTCCACCTCTGCCTGTGCTATGTGCTTCCATTGCTGCCGGCCACCCCGGAATGGACTGTGACCTTCTGAAACTGTGAGCTAAAATAAACCTTTCCTCTCCTAAATTTGTGGATGTTGGGTATTGAGTCACAGCAATGGAAAAATAAGATTAAAAAAAATAAGATGGCTTTATGTGGTGCTGGGGGATTGAACTCAGGGTCTTTCAATTACTAGGCAAGTGCTTTAACTACTGTGCCATTCCTTCCCCACCTATTTATGGTTTTTCTATATGCGTAGTGAGCCTTGTCTCCATTAGGACTACTGTTTGGTTAGTAAGTTCTTCTTTAATCCCACTGATCAATACTTGCATTTATTTGAGAATATCTTTTTTGAGCTATTTGACTCATTTATTTGCTTTTTGATTTCCTTCTCTATGAGTTCTACTATTTCAGAGCCCATAACATTAGTTTCTGGGGTCTCAAGCTTGACTGTGGGTATCCTGTTGCCTTGTTTTCTTCCCATGTTTCTGTTGTTGAGGGACTTCACTTGAAAGACCTAGCTGAGAGGTTTCTTTGAATGAGTATGCATTTGGGGGTGGGAGGGAAGCTAAATTTGTCCAAATTTTATGCTTGGAGCAGGCAGTGAGGGAGGACCTAACAGCTTGTGTCCTCTGAGGTGTCTTGATCACCCCCAATCCCCTCAGCAAAGCTCTCCTACCTGTCCAGGCTTCCCTCCCCTGAGAGCGGGGCTCTCCACCCTCAGAGGTGCTTCTACTACTCCTAGCAGTTCAGGAAGTCTGCAGCCTTTTTCTCCCCTCAACAACTGTCTCCTGTGCCAGTTTTTTACTAGGCACTGTTTAAGAGTGACCCAAAAACCCTGATGCACATTCTTCTGAGCTTTCTTTTACTCTAATCAGTTTAGCCTTGGGCTCTTTTGTTAAAATAGCTCCTGCTTACATCATTACCTGTTATGGCTGCCAAGTGCTCCTTCTGATCTGAGCTCCAGGAGGCCTTTTCTAGGGAAAGCTCACAGTGTGGGTAGTATGCACTACCCGCTGGCTTGTTTTTGGAGGCTGGGGCACCAGCTGCTGTCAATTCCTACTTTTCCTGGATCTGTGCTTACCTCAGTCTGAGGTCCTGGTCTCCAAGCTTCTCTCTGTCTGTGGATGCCAGCAGCTCAGGGCGGCACTCAGTTGGTTGCTGTTTCCCTCCACTTCTGATATGTATTCAGGATTTCTGACCTTCCTGTGTCCTCCTTTCAGTTATTGGGGTGCTCCTTCCTCTCCTAGCCTGGTCGGAGGTTCTAGACTCCAAGCTGGCTTTCTTCTGACTGTGGTTGCTGTCAGCTCCCAGCTGTTCAGTTAGCCTGGGCCGGCTTTCTGGGCTATTGTTTTTGCCCCCACTTCCAATGTTTGTTTGAGATTTCTGATCTTCTCCTGGCTTCCTTTCAGTTGTTGGGGCACTCCTCCCCCCTCCTAGCTACATTGAACAGGCAGTTTTTGACTATACTCTCAATTTCTTAAGTGGTTCCAGGAGGACACATTGTGTAGCCCTGTTACTTGACCAGAAGTCCCTTTTTTTTTTTTTTTTTTTTTTTTTTTTTTTTTTTTTTTTTTTTTTTTTTTTTTTTTTTTTTTTTTTTTCTGAGACAAGGTCTTGCTCAGTAGTCTGGACTGGACCAAAACCTACTATGTGACCCAGGCTGGCCTTAAACTCACAGCAGTCCTCTTGCCTCAGCCTCCCAAGTGCTGGGATTACAGGTGTGCACTACTATTCTCATTAATTTTTATATAGTGCTGGGGAATCAAACTCAGGCACTTGAAAATGTTAGACAAATGCTTTAATCATTTAGTTCTGCCTTCAGCCCTAAGGTCTGCTTTTAAAGGGCTCACTTAATCTAGTCAAGCCCATTCCAAAATGACGACAACAACAACAACAAAACCCTCTTTATTCTGAGAATTACTAATGTGGAACTTTAATTACTTCTGCAAAGTCCATTCACAACAGTATTTGTTTCAATAAAGCAGAATAATATAATATATAAATTATATATAAAATTATATATGTCAGTTTCCCCCAAAATAATAAGTTGATATATGTCTTAGTTACTTTTTATTGTTGCTGTGACTAAATACATACAGCAACTAGGGGAAGAAAATTTTCATTTTAGCTCACAGTTTCAGAGGGTCACAGTCAATCCATTGGCTGCTGTCAACAGTGGAAGCACAGGGCAGGGCAGAGATGGGGAAGTATATATATATATATACTTCCAGGTTTGGTCCCAGTGAGCCGCCCCTTTTGGGTCCAGCCTCAGTGTCCTACTCCTTCTAGGTGTGGCCCTAGTCTACCGCACACCTGTAATCCAGCCTATACTCCTGCAATCCACTCCTCCAGGCCAGGCCCCAATCTCCCAATAGCGCTTGGTTCCATGGACAGTCCATTACATCCAAATACATGAGATGTTTGAGGGACATCCCAGACCCAAACCACAATACTATGTTAGCAAAAATGAATAATAAAATTTCTTATTAGTATGTTTATTATACATGAATTTAAAAATGTATTGATGTGTTTCAATCCATAAAATCCTTCTTTTGCTCTTCTTTTTCTTGCTCTTTCCTTCCTTCTTTCTCTTCCTTCTTTTTCTTTCTTTCTTCCTTTTCATGGTACAGATTGAATGCAGGGTCTTGCACATGCTAGGTAAGTTCTCTACCACTGAGGCACATTTCCAGCCCTGACACTATTCTTTTGTTCTTTCTTTCTTTCATTCTTTCTTCCTTCCTTTCTTTTCTTTCTTTTTTTTGACACAGGTTCTCACTCTGTAGCCCAGGCTAGTCCTGAACTCACTGTGGAACCCATGCTGGCCTTGGACTCACAGAAATCCTCCTGCCTCAGCCTCCCAAATGCTGGTATTACAGGTGTGCACCACCATGCCCAGTTTATGTGGTGCTGGGGAATCAAACTGGGGTACTTAGCACTTGTTTTAGCACTTGCTAGGCAAGTGCTTTAACCACTGAGCCATTCCTGATGCTCAGACTGGTTCATGTTTAGCCAATGTAAATACTTACAAATTGGTTCCTGTGTCACTGGCAAAACCTCAAAGAGTTCTTCCTTTGCTATTGTATAAAGTATTCCAGGGTACCTTGAATATTTTCTACCTAGTACTGAAATAAACTCTTCCTTTAAAGAGCTCTGTTTTGAAGGTGAAATATCGAATGGTCTCTCTGATATGAGAAACCCAGATCCCAGATCACAATTATCTCACAGAACTTAAAGTGAAAAATAAAGGGAATGGGGTTGGGGGGTGGGTCCTGGGAGTGGGTAGCGGGTGGATCAAAAGGAAAGCAGGGAAGGTCTTGTTACCTTGACTAGATATGTATGTGCACAAAATGCCCAAAACCAATGTAAACCTTAAATTTTACACTTATTCATATCAATAAAATGGGGGGGGGGGGAGAATAAAGAGCTCTGCTTTGTTTTTGTTTGTTTGGTTGGTTGGGTTTTTTTTTTTTTTTTTTGAAACAAGGTCTCTATAGCCCCAGGCTGATTCTGAACTCACTATGGAGCCCAGCCTGGCCTCAAACTCATGGCAGTCCTACCTCAGCCTCCTGAATGCTGGGATTACAAGCGTGCACCATCATGCCCAGTGTATATGATACTGGAAAACTGAACTCAGGGCTTTGTGCTGCTAGGCGAGTGCTTTAATTGCTGTGCCCTTCCTCCAGCTCCTGGTAATGAAATCTTACATGATTGATCTGAAATATTTCTTCCTCTCTAATGTATATGTTTATAGTTATAAATTTCTAAACACTGATTTAGCTGCATCTAATAACTTCTGATATTTTCTGTTTGTTTTTGTTTATTGCAACATATTTTCTAGTCAGCCTTCTGGTTTCTTCTTAATCTCTCTAGTTATTGAGGAATGTGTTGTTGAATTTTCAAATATTTTTAAATTTCTCACTTTTGTCCTGCTAATGATTTATGATTTCATTCCATTATGGTTAGAAAACATGCTTTGTATGATTTCAATCTTTTAAATATATTGAGATGTACATTATGACCTAACACATAATCTACCTTCTAGAATGTTCCATGTACACTCAAGAAAAACATATATTTTGCTGTTGGGTAGAATGTTGTATAGATGTTGGGAAGAAGTATACAGGACTGTGAAAAGTTAAATTTATTGTTTTTGACAAGACTCAGGAGTTTTTGTTGAATAAACTGATTGTTGTAACCCTTTGGTTAAGTTCCAGAGTTCTGAAAAAAAGCTTACTTTGGCAATTATTACTTTTATTTTCATTACATTATAGATATGCCCTTTCATAAATTCTTACTCAGTCATCACAGAAGTTCCACCTTCAAAATATTGTTTAGAGGCACTAAAATTTTTATCTGTGATTATTCAGAAACTTGAGATACATCTGGTTGTTTCTTTTTTTTTCTATATTTAAGGAATATAAATTTTTCTTGCTTGAGTTTTAAAAGTTATGCAAAGCATTTGTTACCAAAATCAAATCTATGAAAAATGGTCTATTTGAGAAGATCTAGTTTTCGTTATTTTTCTTTATTACCTTTCCTTCCCCTATAAGTTATGTGTGCATGTGTATGTGTGTGTGTACTACTGGGGAGTGAACCCAGGGCCTTCTCACTGAGTTACACCCACATCCCTTAAAAAAATTTTTTTTGAGTCAAAGTCTCATTCTATAGCCCAAGCTGGACTTAGACTCAGGACTATCTGCCTGCCTCAGCCTCCCAATGCTGGGATTACAGGCATACACCACCACACCCAGCTTTATATGGGGCTGGGAAATTGAACTCAGGGTCTGAGGCTTGCAAGCCAAGTATTTTAACTGCTGTGCCACTCCTCCAGCCCCTTAAAAATTTTTATTTTGAGACAGGGTTTTGCTAAGTGGCTAAATTTCTTAGTCTGAGCTCAAACACTTAGTTCATCTTCCTCAGCCTCCCAGAGTAAGGTACCACCATGCCCACTGTTGGTTACCATTTTTAAATCAGTTTTGTTGTATACCTCATTGTTTCTTTTTGAAAGCCAAAACATAGACCTGAAGGAATAGCTCAGCATTTGGAGCACCTGCCTAGCAGGTGTGAGGCCCTGAATTCAATTCCCTAACACCAAAAAAAAAAAAAAAAAAAAAAAAAAAAAAAAAAAAAAAATGGTTTTGGTTACACCTGTCTGTAGTCTCAGCACTTAGGAAGCTGAGGCAGCAGGATTTCTGTGAGTTAGAGGCCAGCCTGGCCTCCCTAGTGAGTTCAGAACCAACCTGAATTAGAGAGTCAGATCCTGTCTCAAAAAAAAAAAAAAAAAAAAAAAAACAACTTAGCCTAAAGACCAAAAATGTGTCAAATCAAATATAAAATAGTGTTTTACTAAAATCTTTAACTTCATCAGGCAGTTATGGTAGTTATGGTATCATTTCTTGCTGAAACCCCTAAACCTTAAGGAGCTGGCAGTTCCTCCCTGCCCGTGTGAGGCTATTTCAGAGAATAGGTCTTTGAGTCTTTTCATTATATGTTCCTGACCATTTCCTCTCATGCAGCTCACCAGTAGCCTAGAGATTCCCTCGTAATTTCTCCATGTCTTACACAGAGTACAGATGGATAAAGTAAAATGTGGTAAGAAGCAGATCGTAACAAGGGCTGATTAATTTTTCATTGGTATGCTAAGGTTTTTGGCATATCTCTTTATTTTAAAGCATTAATTTGGACTTCTGGTGAGATGGCGGCAGGGTAGGAATTCTGACCTACAGCTCCTTGCAGGCTCATCCAAAAGTAGAGATATAGTTAAAAAAAATACCTGCTTCACTTAGCTAGGAGAGGGAAGAGAAATCCATGAATTGAAAGGAGGCCACAGGGAGGTTGGAAAGCCCATAGACATGTCAGAGATTCAAGAACATGCCAGCCCAGAAAGTCGCCCCAAACTGCCGGGGAAGGGCAGTGAGCTGCAGGCAGCTGCAGACCAAAGCCCAGAGCTAGGGCTAGAGGAATGGCTCAGCAGTTAAAGTGCTTGCCTAGCAAGCACTAATTCAAGCACTAAGTACTTGGGTTCGATTCCCGAGCACCACGTAAACTGGGTGTGGTGGCGTACATCTGTAATTCCAGCACTCGGGAGGCTGAGACAGCAGGATTGCCGTTGAGTCCAAGGCCAGCCTGGGCTACATAGTGAGTTCAGGACCAGCCTGGAATACAGAGCGAGACCCTGCAAGCCGCTGACAGCCTCAGACCAAGGTAAGCCCAGATCCGGGACTTGTAGGAATTGACAGCCTCAGGTAGCCCAGGCCTCCAGAAACAATGGCAAATACACTGTGAGTTTCCTCTCGGAAGGCCTCTCTGCAGCTTTGCAGTCCAGCTCAAGAGATGCAGCGATCAGCAGACATATTAGCAAGTGATGTAGGCATGAGTCATCTTGAAAAGAGCCCAAGTCCAAACTGTTTTGGGTAAAAGAAGCCACAGATGGGCCACACACTGAAGGTTTTGGGGGAGACTCTTTTTTCTCCCCATTTTATTAGTGTGTATATTCAGTACACGATGGTTACATTGAGCTTGAGTATTTTGTGGGCATACATATCACATCAGGTCTTGCTTCTCACCACCTTACCTTCCCCTCCCCTTTTCTGGCCCTCCCTCCTCCTCCCTCACCACCGCCCCCCAATATCACTCCCATTTCATTTGATTCTATAAAATGCCTATATTCTGGGTTTCTCATATGATATTGTGATATTTAGCCTTCTGAGTTTGACTCACTTCACTAAGCATGATGGTCTCAAATTTTGGCCATTTACCTACAAAAGCCTCAAATCCATGTGTCTCTATGAAAGAGTAGTATGACAACACTCTTATTAATCAGTGCTCAGAAACTGGCCCAAGAGACACTTGGAGACAGGAGAGAAAGGCTGCTGACGTCCTGAATCGTTCATGTGGTAGTAAGAACACCTTAGAGGGCAGGGAGCCTCATTCTTGGGGGAGGGAAGCCAGGACAGAGATGGCAGAGATCGGCTGAGGGGACTGGGCATGAAAAGATACCTTGGAGGCCATCCAACTGTTAGGTCCCCATCACTGCCTGCTTCCAGCACAACAGTACTCAGTGGACTTTCAGATCCCCCACCACACCCTCCATACTTTTTTTTTTTTTTTTTTTTTTTTTTTTTTTTGAGACGGAGCCTTGCTCTACAGTCCAGTCTGGTTCTAAACTTACTATGTAGTCCAGGCTGTCCTCTAACTCACAGCAGTCTTCCTGCCTCAGTCTCCTGAATGCTAGGGTTGCAGGCATGTGCCAACATGCCTGGCTATGTCAGGTTGAGGAATTGAATGCAGGGCCTTGCACTTACTAGGTGAGCACTTTAACTGCTGAGCTATGCCTCTAGACCCCGGCCCTTTTTATTTTTTTATTTTGAGGCAGTGTCTTTGTTACTAAGTTTCTAAATTGCCAAGGTTGGGCACAGTCTTGCAACTTTTCTGCCTCAGCCTCCAAGAGTGATGGGCTTGCAAGCCTGTGGCACCACATCTGACTGAGTTTTTCTTTTTCTTTTTCTTTTCTCTTCTTCTTCTTCTTCTTCTTCTTCTTCTTCTTCTTCTTCTTCTTCTTCTTCTTCTTCTTCTTCTTCTTCTTCTTCTTTTCTAATCTTGAGACAGGGTTTCTCTCTGTAGCCCAACCTAGCCTTGAACTCACTGGTGTAGCCCAGGCTGGCCTTGGACTCAGAACAATTCTCCTGCCTCAGCCTCCGAGTTCTGGGATTACGGGTGTGTGCCACCACGCCCAGTTATATGTGGTGCTGGAATATTGAACTCAGGGTCTGTTGCTTGCAAGGCAAGTGCTTTAACCGCTGTGCTATTTCTCCAGCCCCTGAGTTTCATTTTCTTTATCTCAGCAACCTGTAGACTGCCTAAGGTGTAGTAGACAGTCAAATGGATGACTGAATGAGTGAAGGAATGAATGCATTTAGATCAGCCACTTAGCCCAGCCACAAGAGGGAAGTTTCAAAGGCAGATCTCTAAAATTCCTTCCCTATGCCAAAATGGAGGAAAAGAGGTAGATTAATTACTTTGGACATAAAGGTGGAAGTTATCTTGCGATTTTAGGCTGTAAACTGTGGAGGTTTAATAGTTGATTGCCTCTCGGAAAGTCCATGTGAAACGGACAATCAGGCTTCTAGACTTTGGCATTGTTTTACGGTTCTACTCACTGTGGCTTTAAAATAATGTGATTGGTAGTCAGTACAAATGCATTATTGTTAATATTTTATCAGAGAGTTATTGTTTTCCCTTTGAATATGCTGCATTATTAAGCATAGATGTATTACATCCAAGGAGTGATTTTTTTTCCATCCCTGCAGTTATGAATTTCTGATTTTACAATAGAAATCAATGGGCAAATCAGATCCATTTAGTCTAAATTGACTTTAGAGCAGTTTGCTGGAATGCACGCGTTCTTCCATTTCACAGATACCTGCATAATCACGGACTGCATTTTGTGCTCTGCAGCGGAATAAAACAGGCAAACGGTGCCAACTTCACTGCGAACAATAGAGCAGCTGCGTGGTGGCTGCAGATCTGGCTGGATACATCACCCAGGGGCTACCAACCACGGGGACAATCAAGAACAAACCTTCCAAAATTTCACAAAGAAGCAATAGCACATCCGTATATATATGCCATTATTTACGCTCCTCTTTCTGATAAATGTTTTAAGTCCAATATGGTGGTTGAACCCTGTTAAAAAGCAGCGGTTATGCTGCAGGTTTTACAGAAATGCTACTCAAAGACTAAAGTTTTTATTTTGTTAGGAATTATTTATGAGTTTCTATACAATCATATATTTTAGTTCAACATGCCTTGGGCAAATGAAAATGGTACATGCGGGACCGTTCCCTGCCATTTTGCTTGGCTAAAACCTCATCATAGAACCCCAGGTCGTCAGCAGGAATCTGAGGTTAAGGGAAGCTACAGGAAAAACTTACAGTGCATATCTCCTTTGCCTTAACCTTTTATCCTGTTTGAAATCATTGCATTTCCCAAAGGGTTAAAATAAAGCTTAAAATCAAACTCGCTGTTGAAATGAAAATATAATTCACTGTTGACAAAACACAGCCTTGTGGTATGTGCATGGATATTATTAATTGCAGTGGTCCCAACATTTTTGACACCAGGGACCCGTTTAGTTGAACACCATTCTCCTAAGGACTGGCTGTGGGGTGACAGGGTGGAGTGCAGTTGTTATGCACCGGGTTGTTGGAGAATAGCTTTGAAATGGTAAGTAGCAGCAAGAGGGGGCTGGAGGAATGACTCAGCAGTTTAAGTGCTTGCCTAGCAAGCACTAACTACCTGACTTCGATTCTCCAGCACCACATAAACTGGGGCATGGTGTCGCACACCTGTTAATCCCAGCACTTGGGAGGCTGAGACAGGAGGATTGCTTTGAGTCCAAGGCCAGCCTGGACTCCATAGTGAGTTCAGGACCAGCCTGGGCTGCAAAGTGAGACCCTGTCTCAAAAAAAAAAAAAAAAAAAAAAAAAGGCAAGAGAGCAGCAGGAGGGGAGCTGGGAGCAGGAGTGGGGGTGAGTAGGGGGTATGGGGCGTTGGGGGGAGTGGTGTAGAATTTAACGGGAGCTGTGGACAAGAGGCAGAATTTCCCTTGCTGAAGGTCTGTCCTGGTAGTTCGGTCCTCCCAAGGTCTGAGGGTGGGCTTGGAGATTCTTGGCTAGAGATAGGGCTAGATTCTTAAAGGCTTCTGTGGTTCCCTGGCCTCTTCTTTCCCACTGTGCCCCAGCATGAGAGCCCAAGCGGCTACTTCCTTGTGTACTCAGAAAACAGCAAGTTTCAACAACTTGAGAATAAGAACCTGGACAATAGGAGAGGCTTTGCAAATACATTTGTAAATATACCACATTTTTTTTTGTTTTTGTTTTATTTTTTTTTTTTTTCTCTTCCAAGGCAGCTGGGCCTCAGAGTTCAAGATTTGTAAAATAAAGGAAATCTACTTTTTCTTTTGTTATAATGCCTAACTGTCCTGTCATAAACTGCTCTTTCATTGAGAAAGAGTGGTTAGATTCATCATTTTTCCCAAACTGTGGTCAAAGATCTTCAGGCAAATCACCCGAGGATTAGATGGAGACTTATTAAAACTGGAAATTCATGGATTCAGATGTGCAGAGTCATTGAGTCTTGCCAATATGTCAATTGTAGTTTATTAAGATCCACTGGGCTGTTGATTCTTCATTCTCCAAACTTCTGCGACACACACAGGATTTCCAAGATTAGTCTTATTGGAAATAAAAATTTTTATTTTCTTTGCATTAGGTTTAATAAACCTGAAAAGGGGCAAGCCCACGGACTTCATATTGAGCTAAATCCTCAGCCCGTTTTTTATTTTTGATTTTGAGACAGGGTCACTAAGTTGCCCAGGCTGAGCTTGAACTTGCCATCCTTTTGCCTCTCAGGTTGTAGAACTGTGTCACTGGGCTTGGCTTTTTTTCTTTTCCTTTTTTTTTTTTTTTGACAAGGTCGCACTGTGTAGTCCAGGTTGGCCTTGAACTCACAATCCTTTTGCCTCAGGCTCCCAAGTGCTGGGATTACTAAAAAACAGTTTCTTGAAATGAGACTAGCCTACCTAGGGCAATGTAGCAGGATCCTGTCTCAAAGTTAAAAACTAAAATACAGTATGAGGAGCCTGGGTTCAGCCCTCAGTACTACCAGAGAGAGAGAGAGAGAGAGAGAGAGAGAGAGAGAGAGTTATTAATAGATGAGAAAAATATTAATAGATGAGGTACGGTATGTAGAGACCTAGTCGACCTTGAACCATGTGAACAAATAGCATTTAAATATTTAAAATAGGTCTATTTTAAATCTTGTAACTCAAGGCTCAGTGATTCTTATGACAGTTGGGAGACTAATATTGTCCCCAGATGAGATCTGAGAAGGTCCTCAATGAGGACATGGGGATATCAACTTGTGCTCTTTGTGAACCAGGTAGTAAGCTGAATTCTGTCATACAAAAAAGAAATTCAAGATGTCAGTGTGAGGTGTAGATGGGTTTATCACACAGTTAGGTAGTAAGCAGGTAGTAAGAGACAATAGGAAAAGACTCCAGCTAGAGTAAGTCTGGTGAGATGTTCAAAATGGCCAAGTCACATGGAAAGGGAACCAATTTTATGGGGTTCTGATGTGGGCTGGGGTCTGGTTGATCATTGTCTCAGTTTTGGTTTCTACAGCTTTGGAGAAACCCCTATGGCATGAGGGGAGATCTGGTTCCCATGGAATGATTGTCTTTGCTTGAGAGAGTGATCTCTTCCTCGTGGAGTATTCTGCAAGGCTCCGCTTTTCTCGGAGCCAAGGTAATTAGAGGTTTGGAACAAGGGCTGCTGACTTTCATGCCTTGCTTCAAAGGGCCTGGAGCTGGCTGTGTTTATTGTTGTTTTGTTTTGCTTTGCTTTTCTGACAAGGTCTTGCTCTGTAGTCCATGCTGGTCCTGAATTCACTAAGTAGTGTCGACTGGCCTAGGGCACACAGCAGTCCTCCTGCTTCAGCCTCCTCAGTTCTGGGGTCACAGACTTGCAACACTACGCCTGGATGCAACTGGCTGTTTTAAAAGCTGGTAATTGCAAGTCCCTGTAAATCCTGAAAATTACTTTAGCTATTGTTATCTTGGTGTCCTCAGTCTTGAGAGGGGATGAGATATGCTAGGAAAATTTAGAGGTGATAAACCTTGTTTTTCCAACCTTTCCTAAATGATTAGCACACCAAATCCAAACGTTTAAAGTAATAAAAGATGCAAAATGAAGGTTCAGCTTTGTTCTGCTTTCAGTCGCTTCTTGGGCATCTGTAATTCTAGCCCCTCCTCCATGTTATGAAACCCGCCTTTGTCCTAGTTCATAGCATCTACAAGCTGAGGGAATACAAACAATCTCAGGGGGTAAAGATATTAATTCCTTTCTGAGTGGAGGTTATTTGTCTTTAAAGATTGAAAAAGGGTTTATAGAGAACCCTGTGACGCTGTGACAAATCTAATGAGCACTGGACGTGGTGGCACAGGCCTGTAATCAGAGTAGTCTGGGAGGCCAAGGCCAGAGGAGAGTAAGTTTAAGTCGGTCTTGGCAATATAGCAACTTAGTGAGACTGTCTCAAAATAAAATACAAAATTAAGAAGAGCTGTAGATGTAGCTCAGTGTGAAGGTCCTGGGTTCAATTCCCAGTATCCTCCCTTTGTCACCTCAAATCTACTGAGGAAGTAGACACGAAGAAAGCAAAAAGGAGTTTTCACTTTGGCAGATTCTTCTGTATGATGGTCAAGTTAAACAAGCACCTTCTCGTATTGAAGTGATGGAGCACTCTGAACTCTCATATATGGTTGAGATAGTAGCACCAAATGGTGCACCTACTTTAAAAAAAGATTTGGCAGGTCCCAATCAAATAAAATGTGTGCCTTTCTTATTCCTGTAGGTATTTATTCAAGAGAAATGGAAGCATACATCACTAAAACACTTGTAGTAGAATTTCTCAGCAGCCACATTCATAGTAGGTAAGAACTGGAAACAGCTTGGATGTCCGACAACAGAATGGCTGGATTTGTACCATGAAATAGACCCCTAGTGACACACCTAAGACACAGATGGATTTCAAAATACTGAGTGAGAAATCTTCTGAAAAAGAGCAAAGACTGCATGACTCCATTTCCCTGTTCCTTGGCCTGTTACTATGCGGTTCTTGCACATGGAATTCCAAGTTGCTCCATGGAAGAGATTCTGGCCTGGAGCCTGGGCTGCAAACAGTACCCAGTTTTGATAATCACCACTATTACTGAGTGCTCCAGGGCCTGGCACTACCCTGAAAGCTGGGTATCGCTCTTATTTTATTGATGAGAAAAGTGGGCCTGAGACAGAGCATATGACTTGCCCAAAGCTACATAATAAATAAGTGCCCTGGCTAGGTCTATTTCTATCTAAAGATGTCTTCTTTAGAGAACAGCACATGGTGTTTCACTGCAGGGAGAGATTCGTCAAGAAGGAAGGGGTTGGGAGAGAGAATGTCTTGCAGATCTTTTTTTCAAATGTATACATCCTCTTTCTGGCCACAATCTATTGAGTAAGTGCTAATTTGTTTCTCACAAAAGCCTGTCTTGGAAAAGTAACACACACGACCTTCCTCCCTACTGAGGATTGAACCCAGAGGCACTGGACCACTGAGCTGCATCTCCAAACCATTTCATTTTTGATTTTGAGACAGGATCTCACTAAGTTGCCCAGGCTGGCTTGGAACTTGCAGATATTCTGTCTCAGCCTCCCAGGTAGATGGGATTATAGGTGTGGGCACCATGGCCCCCAGTTTGTAACAGGATTTGAATGTAGGTCCGCAGAGCCTCCAATGAATTTCATACTAGATGAAGCTATTGTGTGGTACAAAGATGAAAATACTGGGGCTGGAGGAATAGCACCGAGGTTATAGCATTTGCCGAGCAAGCACAAGCCTCACTACTGAATGAGACTGCCCCCCCCCCAAAAAAAAAAGTAAAGAAGAAAAATGAAAAATGCTTTACAGATTTTTTTTTTTCTTTTTGAGACAGCACCTGTCTCAATCAGGGCCTCAAAGTTCCAACAATCAATTCTTGATTAAAGTCTGTTTCTCCATATCTTTAACAATTATTGGCTTATCACATTTTTGGAGCCAGGCCTGTAATCCCAACACTCTGGAAGACTGAGGCAGAAGGACCACAGATCAGAGCCCAGCCTGGGCAACTTAGTAATTTAGGAAGCGTGGGTCTCAAAATTGAAACAACACTAACAAAAGTCAGAGGATGTAGCTCAGTATTAAGCCCTTGGGTTGAATCCCAGTAACACATATGAGAGAGAGAGAGAGAGAGAGAGAGAGAGAGAGAGAGAATTTGGAGCTTCTGAAGCTGATAAGTGGAGTTTCTCCGTGTTTTGCTCCCCTTGTGGTGACACAGGTTGAACATCATGCCATCTGTATTTGCTTCTCCGTGAACTGCTACCCATTTTTCTTTCAGTTGATGGTACTCTTTTTGATTCGTAGAAGCACTTTGTGTGTGTCATTTGAATTGCAATCATTTTTTCTAGTTTGTGTTTGTCTTTTTGACTATGCTAATGATGATATTTGCCATATAGAAACATGAAATTTGTAGTTATTGGTATCAATCATGTTTTATGGCTCAAGACTGAATTAACTCTATTCTGCAATTATCAAAGAAGTCTTGTATGCTTCCTTCTGTTATTTTTATAATTTGACTTTTGTGTGGGGGGGGGTGGGGTGGGGTGGGGAGGATGAAGCCAGGGCCGTCACACTGTACTATACCCTCAGACCACTTTTTTTCTTTTTTAAATTTATTTTGAGACAGGGTCTTATGGCCAAGGCTGGGCTCGAACTTGTCTATCTTCCTGCCTATCTTCCAGAGTGCTGAGATTACAAAGCCTTGTGTCACCAGGCCCAGCCTGTAGTTAAAATTTGCCGTTTACATCTTGGATTTATTTTAGTAGGCAAGGAGTATGAAACAGCCACATGCTCACTGGTGGTCCAAATATAATTTATGTAATAATCCAGCATTTTCACTTTCATCATATAATTAATTTTGGTACCTTCTATTTTATTGAAGTGATCTGTTTATTCATGCACGATTAGACGATGTTATTTTTGTAACAGCTTTTGGTGTGTGTACGTGCGTGTCTGTGACACTGGGGATTGAACCCAGAGCCTTTGTACTTAGCTACATCCCCAGCCCATGTTTTCCTTTTCATTTGAAACAGATCTCTCTAGGTTGTCTAGGTTCTATTAGAATTTTCAGTCTTCCTGCCTCGGCCTCTGAGAGTGATGGGACTATAGGCATACACCACAATACATAGTTTGTAATATATCTTATCTTATTTATTTATTTGTTCGTTTGTTTGAGAGAGGATCTCTCTCTCCATAGTTCAGGCTGGTCCTGAACTCTCATTATGTCGCCCGGGACAGCCTCAAACCCGTGGCAATCATCCTGCTTCAGCTTCCTGAGTGCTGAGATTACAGGTATGTACAATCACACCCAGTTTATGTGGTGCTGGGGAACCAAACGCAGGGCCTTGTGCTTGCTAGGCAAGTGCTCTACCTGCTGTCCTATTCTTCCAGTCTCTTGTGATATATTTTAATATTTTGCAAATCTATTTTTTTTTTTTGAGATAGAATTTTGCTCTCTAGTCCAGGCTGGTCCTAAACATGCTATGTTGTCCAGGCTGGCCTTGAACTCACTGCAATCCTCCTGCCTCATTCTCCTGAGTGCTGGGATTACAGGCAAGTGCCACCACGCCCAGTTTCTAAATCTACTTCTTCCTAATTTTATTTTGAAAACATTTCTGTCTATGGTTGATTATTCTTTTTTGCGCACGTAAACTCTAGAAACAGTTTGTCTATTCCCGAGGAAACTTTACTGTCTTTTTCCCCCCTGATACTGGGCATTAAACCCAGGGCCCTTGCACTGAGCTACAACCCCAGCCTTCTTTTTTTTTTTTTTTTTTTTTTGAGGCAGAGTCTTGCTGTGTAGTCCAGACTGGAACCCACTGTGTAGTCCAGGCTGGCCTCAAACAAATGGGAATTCTCCTGTCTCAGCCTCCCAAGTGCTGGGATTACAGGCTTGTGACACTTTGTGGCACCGTTCCTGATTGTGTTGACATTTTATTTTTATTTTTATTTTTTGAGACAGGGCCTCACTCTGCAGCCCAGGCTGGTCCTGGGCTCATTATGGAGCGCAGACTGGCCTTGGACTCACAGCAATCCTCCTATCTCAGCTTTTCAAGTGCTGGGATTACAGGTGTGCACCACCACGCCCGGCTTATGTGGAACTCTGGTACTTAGCTCTTGACTTAGCGCTTGCTAGGCAAGCACTTTAACCACCGAGCCATTCCTCCAGCCTGTGTTGGCATTTAAGAAAAAAAACATTATTTTTCTTGAGACAGGGTCTTGCTCTGTAGTCCAATCTGGTCCTGAACTTACTATGGAGCCCAGGCTGGCCTCAAAAATATGGCACTCCTCTTCGTTTCCTGAGTGCTGAGATTACAGATGTGTGCCACCCCTCCCATGTGTTGGCATTTTTAAATTGGTTACCAGTTAGCTTTTTGAAAATTAACTCACCATTTCTATGACGTTGATTTTTCTTATCCTAAAATTTGTTACTTCTTTCTATTTTTAAAAGACTTTTGTGTCCCCTGGAATATTTGCAAGTTTTATCTGTACAGATTATAAAGATATTAAGTGAATCTCTAGATATTTTGTCTTTTTCATGACTTTTGTCATTGAGTCTTTTGCTGTAATACCTCTTTAGTTTGTGTATAAAAGGCTATATATTGATTTTGTATAGTTTCCTCTTATTGCTTTGTATCTAAATTTTATTGAATTATCTTGTTTCAATAATCTTTTTTAGTTCACTCTTTTGAATTTTTGACTGTGCAATTGTGTCAAATGCCAGTAAGGATAATTTTATTTTCTCATTTCCTATTTTATACCTCTAACATTTCTTTTATCTAGTTACATTACTTTGTGGCTTCGGGTTAAGCTTAAATAATAGTAATGAGAATGAAGATCCTTGTCTCATTCCAGTCTCAAATGAGAATGCTTCCACCATGCTCCTGCTACTCACGATGCTTATTTTCACTAATACAGTTGTATTAGTCACCTTCTCATCGCTGGGACAGAATATCTGATGTATAGAACTGGAGGACAGGTTCATTTTGGCTCATGATTCCAGACAGCTGATTTTATGGTAAGCTGGTTCTAAGGCAGAGAATTGGTGCAAGGTCGTGGCACAGCAAAGCTACTTAGTTCACAACAGCCAGAGAGGAAGCGGGCAGGAGCCATCTATTGTACCCAAGGCCGTATCTCCATGATCTATCTACCTAGATAGACTTAAAAGTGTGCTTTAATGCTCCAGGTGGCTTTCAAGCCAATCAAGTTGACAACCCAGCTTAATTGTCCAATGGTAAAATACCCATAATATGAGATTTAACAATGTATGAGTGTGCAGCTCTTGTTGTTAAATGTATTAAGGCCTCACCACCATCTGTCTCTAGGACCTCTTTATCATTGGGCATAATATGTTTTATCGTGCTCTGTGCTCCTCTTGTTTCTGTTTTATAAGGGAATTTTAAAACAAAAGTGGGCTGAGGGGTACAGGTCAGCGGTCAGGTGAGTACTTAGCATGCATGTGGTCCCAGGTTCAATCCAAGCAGCTATAAATAAATAGAAATACAATACCAAATTAATAAATAAAATCAGATGAAATGCCTTTTTAGTATTTGTAAAGAAAATTATATCAGTTTACTTGTTTGACCTGCTAATATATTCTTCCATTTAACCCATCTTGGTCAGTGTACCTTTTATTTTTTTCATATTTTTTTTGTTTGTTTCATTCAATTAGGATTCAAAAAACAAATCTTTAGCTTTATTCGGTATGGCCCATGATTTTCCCTTTTTCGTGCAAGAGATCATTTTGGTGGTAGAAATGTAAGAGTTTTCTGGTGAATTGGATAAAAGGATTGAAGATAAGGAGGAGTTAAGGACGAAACTCCGCTTTATGGTTGCCTAGGAAAATGTGGGTACCTTTTAGTGAGCAGGGAAGGCTGAGAATAGGAGCATCAAACTATGCTTGAGTCAGTGGGATTCTCCCAGGAAGTGCAGAGGAGAGGGATGCTTTCACAGTTCCAAAATGTTCATTTCAAACTACATATGTTCTAAGCTTCCAATTCAGAGAATGGACTGAACAGATCTATTTACCTCCTATTTTTCTTGAGACCTCATTTGTCTTGTCTATCTTGCATTGCTATAACGAAATACTTGAGGCAAGCTACTTTATAAAGAAAAGGGATTCATTATGGCTCACATTTGTGGAGGTGGAAAGTGTAGGGACCACAACCACAGATGGTTTTGTTGCAGGCAGAGTTCTGAGGTGGCACAGGGCATCACATGCTGATGGACTGGGAACATGTGTGTGTGTGTGTGTGCATATGCGCAAGCCCATTCTTGTGTTCTCTCTCTCTCTCTCTCTCTCTCTCTCTCTCTCTCTCTCTCTCTCTTTCCCTTTTTTGTTTTTTGTTTTTTGTTTTGAGACAAGGTCTCACTCTGTAGCCCTGGCTGGTCCTGAACTCACTATGTAGACCAGGCTAGCACTAGACTCACTGCAATTCTACTGCCTCAGCCTCCTAAGTGCTAGGATTATAGGCAAGCACCATATGTGGTGCTGGGGAATCGAACTCAGGGCCTTGCACTTGCTAGGCAAGCACTTTAACCACTGTGCCATTCCTCCAGCTCCTTCTTCTTCTTTTTTCTCTTTTTGACACAGGGTGCTTAATAGTTCAGGCTGGTCCTAAATTCACTGTGTAGCTCAGGCTGGCCTTGCACTCATGGCAATCCTCCTGCCTCCGCTTCTATAGTGCTGGGATTACAAACATGCACCATCATCCCCAGCTAATTTGTATGTGGTGCTAGGGGATCAAACCCAGGGCCTAGTGCATGCGAGGCAAGAGTTCTAACCACTGAGCTGTGCCCCTAGCCCTATTTCTCTTATAAAACCATGAGAATTCATTCACTGAGGCTCCATCTTGATAACCTTATCTAATCCTAATCACCACCCTAAGGTTCCACCTGTAAACCCCATAGAGGGATTAAGTTGCCACCCTTTTAAAACCTCACAGTAGGGGTTGAGTTTCAAAGCATGAAGTCCTGAGGGACATATTTAAACCATATCCACATTAAAATGATAATAAAAGAATAAGAAATAATATGCATATAATATATATGTGCATATCATGTATATATCAAAGAAAAAACATAGTCATGTGTATGCTGATGGCTTATGGGGAGAGTCAGTACACTCTGGGGAAAGGAAAGCTGGCAGAAGCCAGAGACTAGAGGGGGACAGGGTCAAGGGGCCTAGAATAGGTATAGCCAGTGATGACCATACTCTGGAGAGCTGGGTGACACCAGACTGGGTGCAAATGAAATAAAGGAATTTTTATTTCAGGAGAGATGTTGCTTCCCCATCCCTCTCTCTCCCCTTCACACAAGGTGTTGTGAGCAGCCAGGCATCTAACATCTAAGTGAAATGAACGACAATGACAATAGTAATGGTAATGACAACTTAAAATTGTCAATTTAGAAATAGAAATCGGCAGGTTACTTTTTAAGTAAGGTTAGTGATGAGTTAAAGCACTTGTCTTGCAAGTGCAAGGCCCTGAGTTGGATTCCCCAGCACCACATAAAGCTGGGCACGGTAGTGCCTACATCCTAGCACTCAGGAGGCTGAGGCAGAAGAATTGCCTGAGTCCAAGGCCAGTCTGGCCTCCAAAGTGAGTTCAGAACCAGCCTGGGCTACAGAGCAAGACTCTGTCTCAAAAGAAAAACAAACAAAGAACCCCCCCCCCCAAAAAAAAAAAAACAACATGTAAAAGAGATACAAAGGAAATAAAAGGCAGAGCTAAAAATACGCCTGATTGTATTAAGAGAGGAAAAGATGATGGAGAAGTTTGTGGAAGGGAGCAAAATTTTCAGCTGTCACATTGGTAAGTAGACAGATAACACCTAAAAATGGTGGATAAAGAATTACTGGTGTCAGCTGATTATTTAGGGACACAGAGTTAAACCGCAGAAGATGAAGCAGTAAAGGAGGAGAAGATAGAAGTAGCATGCAAGAGGGAAAGGGAAAGGGCGGGTGAGAAGGTTAGGGGAGAGAGGACGGTGGTATGTAAATAGAATTAAATAAATAAATAAGAAAAATTAATGAAACAAAAAGAAAAAAAAGAAAAAGAAGCTAGGGAGCCTGGCCAGGTGGCACAGACTGGTAATCCTAGCATTCTGTGAGGTTGAGACTGGAGGATTGCAAATTTAAATCCAACCTGGGCAATTTAGCAACTTAGAACTTGTCTCAAAATAAAAATTAAGGCTGGAGGTGTAGCTCAGTGGTTAACGTGCTTGCACAGCATGCACAAAACCCTGGTCCGATTCTCCAGCAGCACATAAAGATTATTGGGTGTTGGGCTGGAGGAATGGCTCAGTGGTTAAAGCACTTGCCTAGCAAGCTCTAAGTCAAGTGCTAAGTACCAAGTTCATTTCCCAGCACCAGATAAGGCAGGTGTGGTGGTGCACGTTTGTAATCTCAGCACCCGGGAGGCTGAGGCAGGAGTATTGGCTTGAGTCCAAAGCCAGCCTGGGCTCCATCTTGAGTTTAACACCACCTGGGCTACACAACAAGACCCTGTCTCAAAAAGAAAACAAAACAAAGCAAAACAAAAGCCAAGATTATTAGGTGTGGTGGTGGAGACCTGTAATCTCAATACCCAGTAGGCTGAGGCAGGAGAAGTGCTGTGAGTTTGAGGCCAGCCTGGGCTCTATACTGAGCTCAGAACAGCCTGGACTACAGAGCAAGACCCTGTCTCTAAATAAAGAAAGAAATATTAAAAATGGTCTAGGAAGCTAGGCATGGTAGTGCACACCTATAATCCCAGCACTTGGGAAGCTGAGGCAGGAGGATTGCTATGAATTCATGGCCAGCCTGGACTATAACAGTGAGTTCAGGATCAGTCTGAACTACAGAGCGAGACCCTGAGTCAAAAAAAAAAAAACAAAAAAAAAAACAAAACAAAACAAAAACAAAAAAAAACCAAAGGCAGAAGGGCTAGGAATGAAGGGAGGGATGATGAGTCTGTGTTCAATTCCCAGTAACGCCACAATAAAAGGACATTGGATAATATTTCATGTATTTAAAATTGTACAAATTTTACTTTATTAAAAGGCATAAAATTTTAAATTTATATATCACATGCCTTTCCCCTTCCCACCCCCCTAGCCTCCCTGCCATGTCCCCTTTTCCTCTCCACGAAGTCTTTCTTCTTACTTTTTTCTATCTCTCACTTTAAAAAAAAACAAAAACAGACTTTTGCTCCCAGGCTGGTCCTGAACCCACTCACTGTAGAGCCCAGGCTGGCCTTGAACTCACAGCATCCTCCTGCCTCAGCTTCCCAAGTGCTGGGATTATAGCCATGCGCTCTCACACCCAACACTCAGGGCCTTGCACGTGATTGGCAAGCGCTCTAACTGCTGTACTGCTCCTCCAGCCCCTCTCTTACTTTTCCTTTATGGTTTGGTTTTTTTCATATTAGAGAAACCATATGATGTTTAACCTTCTGTGTCTGATTAATTTCACTAAGTGTAACAGTAAAAGACACAAAATATCCTTAAAAAAACCACAAAATCATGAAACAAAATACACAGTCAGGCTCTATATACAATGCATATGAGTGTAAGAGTCTGGTGCATGTCTGTGTAAAAAGACTCCTACGGCAGTTATGATGAGGCCTGCGCCACCCACAGTGCTATAGGCCACAGGGGTTGCTGGTCTCTCCCCTGGGACAATTGTAAAATGAACTCTTAATCAAGTCTAAATCCCCTGAAGTCAAGTTATGTGATGTCTTTCCACAAATAAGTATTTTGGAGAGCATGAGTTATAAATAATTGTTACAGTACTTGCGAGGCCGAGGCTGCAGGATTGCTGTGAGTCCAAAGGCCAGCCCGGGCTACATATTTCAGGATGGGCCTGGGCTACAGAGTGAGACCCTGTCTCAAAAAATAAATAAAATAAAATAAAATAAAAATTGGAAGGCATCAATTCAGGTCTGATAAGGCCTCAACAATAAAAACTTCATCTGTGAAGATTTAAGTTGACCCCTCTGGTCTGTGTCCTCCACACCATTCCCAAAGAGGCGGTGCTTTGTAGCGTCCAGTCACTGCCACAGTGCCCCACACCTCAGGCTGCTCAATAACACCTTGAGGCATGCCTGAGTGACCTTTACTTTGTCATTTGGATCTCAGCTAACATGATTAACAACGCTAATGAGTGATATATTTGCTAGGAGGGAGGTGGTATTCCTGGCTAAATCTGCAAAATCAAGCACTGTTAGTTAGAATGGGAGGGAAGAAAAAATAGGGAAGCATAAAAATAAACAATTTTTTTTAGCTCTCTCAAAGGCAATTAGACTAGCAGACAACCTGGACAAGTGGGCCTGGTGACACAGGCCTGCAATCCCAGCATTCTGGGAGGTTGCAGAAAGAGGCTTACATATTTGAGCCCAGTTTTGGTAATTTAGAGACTCAGCAAGACCCTGTCTCAAAAGAAACAAACAAACAAAAAAAACTTGGACAAAAGAAAAAAAGGGCTCCAATTTTCCCCCTGGTACCGGGGACTAGGCTGGGACCTTCTCACTGTGCTACACCCCCAGATCCTCTTTTCGAATTCTTTTTCTTTTAAGACAAAGTGTCTAAGTTACTAAATTGCCCAGACTAGGCTTGAATTTGTAATCCTCCTGCCTCAGCCTTCCAGAGTGCTGGGATTGCAGGTGTGTACCACTGCGCCCGGCCTGGAAAGAGCTCCTTGCAGAATTTTATTTCCTGTTCACAACACCTACAGTGTTCTTTCACGAAATCTTTGCTTTGCCAGCTCCTTGTCATTCGGATCTCAGCTAACGTGGCATTTCACTCAAGTGTACCTCTAGGTATTATTGAGCAGCCTGAGGTGTGGGGCACTGCGGCAGTGACTGGAGACGCTACAAAGCACCGCCTCTTTGGGAATGGTGTGGAGGACACAGACCATAGGGGACAACTTAAATCTTCACAGGTGGAGTTTGCTAGGAAGCAGACTATGGAGTGTGTCAAAATCAAAACTAAGTTCAGATAAAGTTAACAAAGACTCTGTTCATAAATTTACCACAAGAGAACCCACTCGCCATTTGCATTACATTTGGTATAAGGAAGACTACATTTTATAAGTAAAATATTGAGATAGTCTTTGATTAGCAAGTGTCTGCGTTGTGGTTGGGATTGCTGAAAGTGGGGAAACTTTCTAGTTGATTCTCGGGTATATTTGGCAGTCCTTGGTTAGAGACGTTTGTGGGCATTTCAAAAGAGGAAAGATTGTTCAATATTGAGGACACAGAGTTTTGTGTGGCCAGTCGTTCCTGAAACAAATGGGGATGGTTGATGTACTTTTTTCAGTTAAACTAACATCTTGGTCTTTACTGGTCAGACTAGAAAAGGGGTGTGGCTTCCAGACCAAGAAAGTAGTGGTCTCAGGTGGAGGCCAGCCGTTCATTAAGGAGCTCCCTTAAGAGCTTTGCCTTCAGGAGAAAGGGAGCAAGCAAGTGTGGGTAGAGGGAGACCTCTAGAGCACTGTGGTGCCAGAATGTCCGTTTGTGGTTGTACTGAGTTGGGAAGAGATGACCAGGTCTCCATACTTACGCAATAACCAGTCATGAGAATTGGCCAAATCAGGTTAGGCCTTTAAAAAAAAAAAAAAAAAAAAAAGGTTTCAGGGAATGAGGGCATACCTCAGTGACTAGTGCGCTTGTTTTGGAACTGAAGGGCCTTAAGTTTGATCTCTCAGCCTCAGCATCACATAATAGCTGGGCATGGTGACACACTCCTATAATCCCAGCAGTTGGGGCACTGAGCCAAGAGGATTGCTGTGAGATCTCAGCCAGCCTGGGGTATATATTGAGTTCATAACCAGTCTGGACCAGAGAGCAAGACCCTGTCTCAAAAAAAAAAAAAAAAAAAAAAAAAGTTTCATTCTTCTGGCTTTCTCCTTATTTGCAAATATGGAGAAACTTTGCACATTACTGTACGTGAATGGAATGTGATTGGAAATTTTGAGCAAAGAAGTGCCATGACCTTACAGGGACAAGATCTTACATATTTTTAAAGAGTCACTCTGGCTACAAGTCTCCTGTTAGGGATTCAAGGAAGGAAATTGGAGGTAGGTGAACAACTAGATGAAGGGAAACAAGAGGACAGGAGTGTGAACCAGGGTGGGTGCAGAATGCTAAGGAGGAGAGGATTGTGCTGGATACACTGGAAAGAAAGAGCCAAGAGGATTTGCTGAAGGTAAGTTGGCACCTGAATTCTTGTGACGCTTTCCCAGTGCTCTGTGATTAACTTCCTTATTTTCTAGCATGACAAGATATTTCAAACTTACCTTGTGCCCTTCCTATCTTAGACTCAGAAGGGGACCTGCTCTTTTATTTTAGTGTGAAAAAGTATTTGAACACCACAATCTGAGCTTTCTTTGCTCCTGGATTGGTTGTTGTTTCTATGTCATTTTGGTTTCAGAGCCTGGTAATAGATTTTTATAAAGATAAAATGCATCATGAATTGATCTATAATACTTTGAATTCAGGGCTACAGGGTTTTAGCTAACCTATTGGATATTAAATCTGTATCTCTGTGTATTCTCTCATACTGACAATTTTGGACCCCTATTTCAAAACAGAACACCAACCACCACTCCCACTAACATGATTGCCATAGGGAGTTTTAAGATGTTTTTGGATTTCTTTTGCATTTAGAATGCATCCCACTACGGATTAGAGACAAATTGCTATATTTAGAAGTAACCTAAAGTAATTATGCTCTGTGGGATTATTCTACCAATTTGATAGAAAATTAGTTTCATTTGTTTCATGCAGCTTTCAGTATTTAGGAATTTTTTTAAACTTAATTTTGTTTTCTTTTTCTGTCTCTCTCGTGCATTCATGTGTAATAGTGGAGATTTAATGTAGTACTTTCACAGTGAGCCACATCCTGGCTCCTGTCTGTCTATCTGTCTGTCTATCTATCTATCTATCTATCTATCTATCTATCTATCTATTTACCTATGTACCTACCTACCTATCTATTTATCTTTGAGACAGAGTTTTACTAAGGCACAAATTACCTAGGCTTGGCTTGAACTTGCAATATTCCTCCCTGCTTCAGCCTCCCAAAGTGCTGAGATTACATGAATGTACCACCACACTTGGTTAATTTTATTTTTTAATTAGGTAAAATAGATGGTTGCAAAATCAAATATACAAAACAAAATGTATTCTGAGAAGTCTAACATCCTTATCCTGGAGCCTCTTATTCCCTCTTTCTATATACAGGTAACTTTAGAAGATATTTTGTTTATCCTCCCACTAAAAAAACCGAATTGTTTGAGAGAGTATTCTCTGTGGTCATCACACTTCTGACATCTAGTGAGTAGAGATGGTGAGTCTCTTCGGAGCGTAAGGCAGAGATGCTTGCTGTCCATTATGAAAGACCCCAATTCCCCATGCTCAGGGTTCCTTTCCTACATTAGCATACTCACTGCATGTGCAGGCGATTCTCTTCACATCAATGTTTAGGAATGAGGAACTGGCTTAACTGCTGATACTCTAATTACTGTTATTCTTGTGAGGAATTTTATTCCTTTGTCTCTGACTCAAGAATCTGTGCCTTCTACGAGAGTCCATAAAACTTGTTAGATTGCAAGTAGGATAAAAGCTCAGGCCCTTCACAGTTTTTGAATATCCAGTTCTACCTTATCCATTTCTTAGACAAATGTTAATGTTCTACATATACTTTATTCATTTACAGTACAGATCAGGCCTGGGAGTGTGTTTGGCTAGCATATGTGAGGCTCTGGATTCAATTTGAAGTACGGCAAATTAATAAATAAAAATAAAGTAGACATCAAAAGAAATTCGAGGATGAGCCCTGAGGCTCTCCAATATTTAGAAGCTGGAAAGATGAAAGGAACTCATCATGAAGACTGCAGAGAGGCAGCCAGTGAGATTGGAAGAGAATCAAAAACAATGACGATGTAGATTCTGTAGTGTTTCTTAGCTAGCTTCTTTGAAAAGCTCTATCTAGGTAACAAACCAATCCAGTCACTGTATATATCACCTTTTAAAAATACTTCATAGCATTTATAACCATCTGAAATTGATATATGAATATATTTAATTTTAACTGCCACATGATAAAATTTTCTCTACAGGGCAGAGACCTTGTTTAAAAGGCCTGCTTTCCCAGCAATTAGAACAAAGCCTGGTGGGGCTGGAGGAATAGCACAGCAGTTAGAGCATTTGCCTAGCAAGCTCAAGGACCGGAGTTCAATTCCCTGGCACCACATAAGCCAGACGGGGTGGCACATGCCCATAATCACAGCACTCAAGAGGCTGAGGCAGAAGGATTGCTTGGAGTGTGAGGTCAGCCTGGGCTACCTAGTGAAATCTGGATCACTCTGGACTACAGAGCAAGACCCTGTCTCAACACAAACAAACCACCAAATCAAATCAAACCAAACCAAACTGTAGCCTGACATGCAGCAGCACTCAGCAATTTGGTGTGGAATGAGTGAATACAGGCATGCACGGATGGATGGATGAATGAGTACTTTCTGAACAAAGTTTAGTGGAACAAATTCTTAGATGGATCCACTATTTTTGCCTTATTTTCTTTTGTTGTTGTTGTTGTTTTTTGTCTTAAACAAATACCTTGTAGAAATAGACTAATGTACAGTGAGGGCCTAGCACACTATAAAATTAGCAAAGCTGATAATACACTTCCCAGGGAACTTAAGGTATTGGCAAATTTCATTAGAGATCCCGGAGTTCCTACTTTTGTGAGCCGAGAGGATCCCTGTGTTTGTGTGTGTGTGTGTGTGTGTGTGTGTGTGTACATTTTAAAAGGCTAATCCAAATAATTTTAGATATCTAAATACTTGGTAAAATACCAGAACAAATTATGGAACAATCAATTTTCTAGCACTTAAGAAAGCAGAACTTAAGGTGGGGCTAGCATTACAGTCCCACAATGAGCCAATGTGCCAGACTGAATCTGTTTTGTGTTACGAGTGCCATGTCCTGCTGATCCTAGGGAAGCAATAGATGTAATCTATTTGACTTCATTAAGGCGTACATGTCCTCCAGCGTGCTTTTCTAATCAACAACCTAGATAGATAAGGTCTGTATCTACTGTGTCCAGGAAGACATTCCTGCTTGCCAACAGCGTAGCAGGAGCCCAATCATATTTATTACTACTGTTTAGAGCTAGTCAAAGCCTGAGGAGAGAGTGGTGGAGAAAAAGATGGGATCATAGGAAAAGGGTAAGCACAATAAGGTCAAGGGAAGAGGAAGGATGATGACACTGTGGCTCGGGTGTTATTCATCATTTATGCACAGGAAAATATTCAGTTCTTACCATATGGTACTTGATGGATACAACGAATAACCTTGGCCTAGCATGCGGCTTTGAGAGCAGAGCTTATCTGTCAGGCTTAATAAATTCGTTCCTTAATTAAGAGATTTTTTTCAACTTAAAGTACCTTTGACATTATTTTACTTTTTCTGATGATCAATCTAATTAATATCTTTGAAAAGAAGACAAATATATTAAAATCATAGTATAGTAAATAGCCATATAGCATAGTGTTTTAAACAATCATAAACAATCATGAACCAAATAGTACTGGGTTCAAATTCAGACCCTGCTACTTCATAGAACTATGTGATTCTTCCATTGTGTGAGCTCCAATTTCCATAGTAATAAAATAGAAAAAAAATAATGCTTAATTTTTACAGTTGTTGGAAAGATTAAAGGAATCTGAGGCTGCTTTTTCTCTTTGTTTGTTTGTTGGTTCTTTTCTTTCTTGTAGTAGGGACTGAACCTAGGGCCTTAAAACTGAGATAAAGCCCTCGCCCATTTTTTATTTTTACTTTTGAGAGGGTCTCACAAAGTTGCTAGGTTTCCCAGGCTGGTCTCAAACTTGATTCTCCTACCTCTGCCTCCCAGAGTGCTGAACTTACAGGCCCTGGCTAAAGGAACTTGAGCTTTCCACTTCAGATAAAATTGAAGGACTGGATAGTCTAATAAACCTTTTGATAATAAGGCATCTGGAAATTACAGATCGAATCCAATCTCTCAAGAAAATTTGGAAAGTCTCCGGACACTAAAAACAGTCATAAAAGAAAACCAAAGTCGTCGGCAAGCCCGTGCAGAATTCATGTTGCAATTATTTGGATTACCCTCCGCTTTTCTTCTGTCAGGAATGCGGGACGAAACTGCAAGTTCATGTGAAGGCCGGGCCTTTAAGAAGTAAGTCTAGTGAACTAGCAGACTAGAAGAGCAGTCTGCCAGCAGTTTCTCCTGTAAATAGGAAACAACAACAACAGGAAAAGCCTCATCCTAGAAAATTTTAACTATAAGCCTGCCCTCATGTGTAGTTAAAATTCAAATTTTTGTCACCCCTGTCATAATCCATGCATACTTTCATAACAAGGTATTTAAGACTGGATAATTTTTTTTTTTTGAGGCAGGGTCTCACTCTGTACTGTAGCTCAGGCTGGTCCTGAACTCACTATGGAGCACAGACTGGCCTTGGACTCAGGGCAATCCGTCTGTCTCAGCCTCCCGAGTGCTGGGATTTACAGGCGTGTGCCGCCCCGCCCAGCTTATGTAGGGCTGGGGATCAACTCAATTTAGCACTTGACTTAGCGCTTGCTGAGCAAGCGCTTTAACCACTGAGCTGTTCCTCCAGCCCAAGAGTGGATAATTTATAAGCAAGAGAATTTTATTTCTCACAGTTCTGGAGTCTGGGAAGTCCAAGGTCAAGGCACTGATAGGTCAGTATTTGGTGAGGGCTAGTCTCTGGTTCTAGGAGAGTGCCTTGTTGCCGTGTCCTCCAGAAGGGTTGAATGCTGTGTTCTCCCAGGGTGACAGGAGGGGAAGGGGTGGACTTGCCCCCTCAAGCCTTTTGATAAGGCAATAATCTATTTATTTATTTATTTATTTATTTTGATGCTGGGGATTGAGCCTAGGCCCGTGATTTACCACCTGGATGTGCTGTACCACTGAATTACACTCTCAGCCCACGCTAATTCCTTTCTGAGGGGAAACCTTCACCGCCTAATCACTTCCTGAAGGCACTACCTCTTCATACTGTTGCGTTAAGGGATAAGCTTCAACGTGAGTTTTGGAGGGGATAAGACAATCAAACCACAGCGTCTATAAAGTCCAAGGGATTTAATTTCATGTGTTCCTGGGTTCATAACACCTTGGTGCTAATTCTCTCTGAAGGAATTTGATCGTCAAACCAGATTCCCCAAGACTTCTGCAGATGAAGTTCATCCAAGCAAAAACCCAACAAAATCATCAGAAAAGCACCCTCTTAAACTTTAGGTAGTATACGTATCAAATTGAAACTATAAATTTGATCTATTTTTAAACATTTTTTAAAAGTTAATTTTGTTAATTTATTCTGTAGATCTAAAAAGGAGGGGCTGGAGGAGGAATGGAAGTGGTTGAAGCACTTGCCTGGCAAGTTCAAGGCCCTGAGTTCGATTCCCCAGCACCACATAAACTGGGCATGGTGGTGCACACCTGTAATCCCAGCACTCGGGAGACATGTGCAAGAGGATTGCTGTAAGTTCGAGGCCGGCCTGGGCTATGTAATGTGCTCAGGACCAGCTTAGACAGCAGAGCTAGACAGTGTGTCAAAAAAAAAAAAAAAAAAAAAAGTAGGGGCTGGAGGAATAGCTCAGCAGTTAAAGCAGTTGCCTAGCAAGCTCAAGGCCCTGAGTTCAGTTTCCCGACACCACATAAATTGGGCATGGTGGTACAAGCCTGTAATGCCAGCACTTGGGAGGTTGGGGCAGGAGGATTGCCATGAGCCTGAGGCCAGCCTGGGCTCCATAGTGAATTCAGGACTAGCCTGGACTGCAGAGTAAGACCCTGCCTCAAAATAAAATAAATAAATAAATAAATAAAATAAAAAGGCATAAAATGCATTGAAAAATCTTTTTAATTGTATTCCACCATTATCCAATCCTTCCTCAAAGGCAATTAGAATTACTGGTTTAATTGTTGAAAGAAACAGAAGACACGATTATAAATATGATGACTGAGAAACATATTAGATAAGCAAACAAATTTGAAAAAAATCCAATAAAGCTTTTAGAAATGGAAAATGTAATTATTTAAATTATACATTAAATGATTGGGTTAAAGAGATTAAAAAGATCTGAAGATCGAAGCAGTGAACTGGAAGAAAAACCTGAAAAAAAAATTGCCCAGAATTCAGTACTCAGAGACAGAAAGACAGAGTATATGAGAGGATAAAAGATATTGAGTCTACCATGAGACAGATGATATATTTATAGTTTACATATAAATTACGTATATTTAAATGAATATCCAGAAAAAAAGATAATGTATGCATACAAAATTAAGAATTTTCTAGAATTGTTGAAAGGTACAAATTTTCATGTTATAGAAGTATATACTGAGCTCTGAGAATCTTAATAAAAATATGGTTCCTAGATTTATCATAGTGAAACTGCAGACCATCAGACTGTGGAACACCATAAAATAGATTTATCTTTTTAGAGTGATGGGGGAAAAACTGAAAATTCGGTACCATAGATTTCTCCAGAAGAATGATCTCAAAATGAGGATCTGAAATATAAGAAAATAATGACAAACAAATAAACCAGAAGAAGTGAAGTAGGGGGAAATTTAAACACATCATCACTCAACAAAAGTATTCATTTCTGGCAATAAAAATTGAGTGGCAACAAAATAAAGTGTAAGGAAATAACGTGCTGGACAGAAGATGGATAACTGGGCTTAGGGTATACTACATTACTTACACTGTTCAGGATGAGGAAATAGATATTTAATAAAATTAAATTTTAAGCTCAGTATGCATCTGCACTATAGTTTTGAGTTACTTCATAGCTATAGAACTAATATAAATAGAATGCATAGTATCAAAATAAAAGGGGAAATGAAATAAAATTTAAAACCTTAATTTTTTGTTCCAAAATTATCACTGCTATTAGTATGTATTTGAAATACATGAAAATTACATCCAACTCGATGTCCTGGTGCACTTATGTAGCACATATTCAGCTTTTTCACTTCCTTTCTCCTCTCCCACCCCCTCCCTGATTTGCTTTCTACAAAATATATTTCCTTGTTTCCTATCATCACTTTTTCATTTTTCTTTCAATTTTTTAATACTTTGGTCTCTCATATTAGATAAACTATGTGATATTTAACCTCAGTCTCTGATTCATTTTGTTAACATAATAGTCTCAAGGTACATCCATTTCCCCACAGATGTTTTAAATTTATCTTTATTTATGACAAAGTATTTATACCACATTTGATTTCCATTCATGATGGACACAGGCTGCTCCCAAGACCTCACTGTTAGGAGCAGTGCTGCTATAAGAATGGGTGCACATGTGTCACTGTTATATTAATCTGGTGTCTTTAGCTCTTAGAAAGATATCCAGAGGGATAGCTGGGTCAAGTGGAATATGTACTTTCAGTTTTCTGAGAAGCCTCCATACTGCTTTCCTTAATGGTTTTACCAGTTTACAAATACAACAATGTAGAAGGGTTCCTTCTCCCCCATGACCTTACCAGCTTTTTGTTTGTTTTGTTTTGTTTTGTTTTTGTCTCATTCTGTTGTCCAGGTTGGTCTGAACTTACTATTTAGCCTAGGTTGGCCTTGCACATGGCAGTCCTTCTGCCTTAGCGTCCCAAGTGGTGGGATTCCAGGTGTGTGCCAACACGCCCAGTGTATGTGGAGCTGGGGATTCAGCAGCTCCTCCACCTTCCTAAGCCAAGCCATAGAGGGGTTTCCTTCACTAATTCTCAGACTTCCATCCAAATTCATGCAGAGCCACTGTTGGAGGGAATCTACTCCTTCACCATCTTGCCTCCACTCCTCAGAGGAGACTTTGAACTTGAACTTTTTAGCTGTGCTGAAATTGTTAAGACTTTGGCAACTCTTAGATGCAGTCTAAATGCATTTTACATAAGGAGGTGGACATGAGTCTTTTGGGGATCAGGAGTGAAATGTATGGTATTGGTTTGGAATGCAACCCTCCACCCCCCGCCCCCGCCAAATCCTCCTGTATTTGAATGCGGTAGAACATCTATGGATTCCATGTGCTGTTAAGTGATGGGGCCTGGCTGGAAGGGGTGGATATTGGGGCTTGACCTGGAAGGGGCAGATCACTGGGGAATGATTTGGAAAAGGTACACACTTGCTCTGCTCTTCCTTTCTCACTCTGCTTTCTGTTGTGATGCCAGGAACAGTTTTTCCTCTGCCTAGGCCTCTGCATGGGCTTCCACCATTACCCCCACCCATAAATGGTCTGTGACCTTCTGAAACTGTGAGCTAAAATGAGTCTTTCCTCCCCTAACTTGTACATATCATGGATTGTGTCCAACAACAAATAAGTAACTAAGATACTGTCCACTATCCACCAGATATAGGTGAAAAAGAAATAGCCACGAAGCTGTGGCGTACATGGTTTTCTGCTCATTCTTTGCTGTGTGCCCACTGAGGAGACCTTCCTCCCTATTCTCATGTCTGAATCTGCAAAAATGTGTTTCTTCTTTGAGGGCCTTGACTCCAATGGCAGGAGAGGCAGAATTGACAGAAATTATAAAGAAAGGGGATTTATTTGGTGCTACAAGTCCAAGGAGCAAGATAGTCCAACACGGCACCTGCATGTGGGAGAGCTTGGAGGGTCTGCTCAGCCATGAGGTAGAATATGCCTGGAACTGCAGGGCAGCCAATGAGAGTCCACTGCAGACTGTTGTTCAAAGAGCGAAGACCAGAGGCTGAAGATGGGCAACATGTAGACGGGTGCAAGTTGATGCCTGTAGACAATTGCAAAAGTCAGAGCTTTCCCACGAAAAACTGTAGCAACCTTTCTTCTTCCTTCCTTTCTATTTAGTCCAAACTTTCAGTTGGGCCTCCCCCAGCCCAGGTGGATGTTGTCCCCTCACTTGTTGGATACTTGGGGCTTGATTCAGAAGGGGTGGATCACTGGGAATTAAAAGGAGGCTAACAGGAAAGTTAGCAACCTTGAGAACTGCAAACTCACTGTGGGGTTCCTCCCTGAAAAGGTCTCCTGTGCCTCAGCAGGCCAATGCACTAGAAGCAATTCTCTGTAGCACCTTATTAGGAAGTGACTTAATCAGGAGCCATTACGGGATGACCCTTAGTTTGAACTGCTTTGGAAAACAGAAAACACAGATGGGACACACTCTGGGAATGCTGACGACAGTCTTAACTAGTGACTGGGAGAGGGTTGTCAGTATAGATAGAAAAGGAAGAACAGCCACGAACTTCTTGAAAAGTTCAAGCCATGGTGAGAACAGGCCACAGAGGGTGAGATGACCCTGCCTGCTAGTGAGAGAAGCCATGACAACTCTAAGTGGTTTGCCAAGGGGATTGCTTGTAAACCTGGAGGCCCTCAGACAGATTCCCCTCACTGCCTGCTTCCAGCACATACCTCAGTGGTCCTTTGGTTTCCATCCAGCCTAATAAATGTTCACAAAACCACCTCAGTTTACTTATTGTGATCACTGAAGGGATTATGTCAGCTTGAAGGTATTAGGAAACACCCAAGGTAGGGCTTATGGTGCTTGCGAGGGACTTGTAGGCAACCATTTTGGACTATCTCGCTCCTTGTAAGGGTACTGATGGTCCTTTATTTAGTTTAATGGCTCCCATCCGTCTGGGCTTACATATTGTCTGCGGCAGCTGACTGTTCCCAGGCAGCTCCTAGGCAGCTGCATTTAATTCATATTGTCTTCGGTTTCTGCAACTTTCTTGAGATTTCTAACTTTTCTTTCAATTCCTTTCAATTCCCATATGCTTCTCTTTCTCTACTTGTTCAGATAGTTTTTGAAAAACTATACTTCAATGTTTTTGATGAGCCTGTGAGGAGCTGCTAACTGGGAAGTCCTATTCCGCTGCCACCTTGTCCCTTCTCCTAAAAACTGAATTTTGAAGAAGGAAAAAAAGGAGAAAAACAGGAAACACAAATAAGATGGTGGAAATAATCACAGATGCTTCAATGATTACGGTAAATGTAAGTAGTCTACTGTTGTGGTTTTGGTGTGGAGCATCCCCCAAAGCCTCTTGTAATTGGATATTGTGGATTATGGATGAATACTGTGTGCTGCTGGGAGGTGGGGCTTGGATGAAAGGGGTGGATGCCTGGGGCCTGACCCCGAAGCATGTGTGCTGCTTCCGCCCTTTCTCCCTCACTTCACTTCATGTCCCTCATGTCCTGAACAGCCCACCTCCTGCTGTTTCCCCTGCCATGTGCTTCTGCCCTTGCCAGCCATCCATAAATGGACTGTGACCTTCTGAAACTGTGACCTAAAATAAATCTTTCCTCCCTTAGGTTGTGGATGTTGGGTATTCTGTCCCAGCAATGAATAAAAAACTAAGACAACTGCATTTGTCATTTAAGTTCAGAAAATGAAATTACAAAATAAAATAAAGTCCGCATTTGTGTTGTTCCCCAGTAATATATAACACCTCAGAAAGATTGAAGCAAGATATTTGGGTAGCAAGTGTTGACCACCAGAAACACTGTGTAGTTATATTAATTTCAAAGAAAAATAGTTTTTCAAAGATGTGACAGAGATAGCTAACTATCTCTTCTCTTATACAGAGTTACAGCTGGAAAGTAGATGATTCATCAGGGTTTACATCTCCAAGTTTTCTTTTTGTCAAGAAGAGTGGTCATATGACCAGTTATTGGTAATCAACCATGAATGGGATTGATGTCTGCAAAGCACAGGCTTTGGCACTTACTTGTACAAACTTTGTAGTTTTATGTAAATTATCTTGTTTTTGTTGCTGCAAACAAAAGTTACCTCAGATCTCACAATCTCCCCACTCTCTGTAAAATTTTTATTTGTATTTCATTGTAGGCTCTTTCCTAATTATAATTCTGTAAACATAAAAGGTGGGCATTGCATTGTATACACCAACTTGTTTTGATTTTGGTTTCTCATTAAACACTACATTCCTATGCTTCTTTTTTTCCTTCTCTCTTTTCTCTTTTCTTTTCCTTCAGTACTGAGGATTGAACCCAGGGCCTTTGTACTAGGCTACATCCCAGCATATCTTTTTTTTTTTTTTAATTTCAAGATAGGATCTCACCGTATTGCTAAATTGCCCAGGCTGGGCTCAAACTTCTGACCCTCTTGCCTCAGTTTCCTACAGTTCTGGGATTATAGTTCCCCATTATTAGACCTGGCTCTACATTTATACTTCTTAAGTGACTTCCCAAACCATGACTTTTTCTTAGTCACTTTTTTGTTGCTGGGACAGAATACCTAACATCCACAACTTAAAGGAGAAAAGATTTATTTTAGCTCACAGTTTCAGAAGGTCACAGTCCATTCATGGACAGCTGGCAGTGGTGGAAACACATGCAGGAAAGGCACAGTCAGAGAAGAGCTCCTAATGGCATGGCAGACAAAACGCTAAGTGAGGGAGAAAGGGCAGAGCCAATGCACATCCCTCCAGGTCAAGGAAGATGATGGAGGACATAGCACAGCTCATCCAGCCTCTCCTCTGGTACCCATGGTAATAAGCATAGATGCCTAAAAATCTTTTTCTCTCTCTGATAATTTCCTAAAAATAAGTTGCTTGAAGTAGAATTACTAGGTCCATGAATACAGGTATGTTTAAGACTGTCGATATAGAGTGTCAAATTACTTTCAGGAGAGATCACACTAATTTATAATCCTCAAAACTACCTGTATGTTATTCAATTTCCCATTAATGTCAGAAAATACCACCCTGGCCTGGTGGCTCAGGCCTGTAATCCCAGCAGTCTGAGAGGTTGAGGCAGGAGGAGTAAGATTAAGCTCAGTCTGGGCAACTTAATGAAGCCTTGTCTCAAAATCGAAAGTAAATGGACTGGGAATGTAGCTTGGTGTGGAGGCTCTGGGTTCAATCTCCAGAACCACACACACACACACACACACACACACACACACACAAGATAAGAAAAGAAAACAAAGAAAGAAAAAGAGAAAATACATGAAACAATCAACTTCTGAGGAAAAGTGTTTATGTTGGCTCAGTTACAGACATTTTGGTGCCCGGTCAGTTGGCTGCGTTTCTTTTGGAGCCGTGGTAAGGCAGGGTGTCATGGTGAAACATGTAGAAAAAGAAACTCCTGAGCTCATGGTGACTGGAAGGCAAATCTAGAGGAAGAGAAGGCACCAGGCTCCCAACATCCCTTTCAAGGGGACATCTCCAGTGATGTAATTTACTTTCACTAGGCTCCATTTACTAAAAATTCTACCACCTTTTAATAGCACCATAGGCTGGGAACCAAGACTTTGAAGCCGAAAACTTCAAGGAACGTTTAAGAATCAAGCTGGAAAGCTGGAAAAATAGCACAGAAGTCATAGTGCTTGTCTAGTGAGTACAAGGTCCTGAGTTAATTCTCAGAACCACATAAGCCAAGTATGGTGCATACCTGTAATACCAACACAAGGGAGGTTGAGGCAGGAAGATAGCTGTAAGTTCGAAAGCAGCCTAGGCTACATAGCTATATAGTGTGTTCAGGTCCAGCCTGGGTTATCAAATAAGACTGTCTCAAAAAAAAAAAAAAAGTAAGATTGAAATCCAGTCTAGTGGCAGAGGCTGTAATCCCAGCACTCTGGAGTCTGAGTCAGGAGGATCACAAGTTTGAGCCCAGCCTGAGCAACTCAGTCAGTCTGTATCTCAAGGTCAAACAAATGTTTAAAATGTCCTGTGGATGTAATTCAGGACCAAGGCCCTGGGCTTGATCCCTGGTACTCAAAAAAAAAAAAAAAAAAAAAAAAAAAAAAAAAAAAAAAAAAAAAAAAAAAAAAAAAAAAAAAAAAAAAAAAAAAAAAAAAAAAAAAAAAAAAAAAAAAAAAAAAAAAATCAAACTACAGTACAGTGCAATATGGAGATGATTATTCATGCTTAGCAAATCAGATAACTGAGACTGAGAGAAGATCAAGAAACTTGTTTCAAGTCATGGCAAAAGCTAGGCTTTAAATTTACCTACACAGTTATCATTTCATTCCATTTTTATTTGGGGCTCAGGTTTCCTTTCCATGTATGCCAAACCCTCAAAACAACTGTCTTGAGTTCTTCTGTTTGCTATGTGTGGTGGCATGCACCTATAATTTCATCTATTAGGAGGCTGAGGCAGGAGGATCACAAGTTTGAGAACAACCCGGGCAACTTAATGAGATGTTCTTTTAAAATGTCATTTTTCTGAAATACCAAGAAAAGGTGAAGAACAACAACTAGGAACTTCTTTAGATTAAAAGGGACAAGGAGACATGTAGTGCATGATTCTTCACTAGAAGCTGGATTTTGAACAGCCAGCTACAGGGGCTGGAGGAATGGCACAGCGGTTAAAGCACTTGCCTAGCAAACGGGCCCTGAGGTGGATTCCCCAGCACCACATAAACCAGCCATGGTAGCACACAGTTGTAATCTTAGCACTCGAGAGGCTGAGGCAGTGGGGTGGCCATGAGTCCAAGGCTGGCGTGGACTACATAGTAAGTTTAGGACCAGCCTGGGCTACAGAGAGAGACCCTATCTCGAATGAAACAAGAAAGAAGGAAAGAAAGAAAGAAAGAAAAGAAAAGAAAAGAAAAGCCAGCTACAAAAGATATATTAGAGAAGTTGAAGAAATTTAACTATGGACTGTGTATTAAACAACAGTGCTATACCAGTGTTTGCAAATGTGACATTGTTATGGTTTGGATCTGGAATATCCCACAAGTGCTTCATGCATTGAACATTGTGGATCACAAACGGGTTTCATGTGCTGTTAGAAGATGGAGTCAAGGAGTTGGGAGCAGGTACTGCTGAGGGTGTGGCCTGGAAGGATGCCCTCCCGCCCTGGCTTCTCCCCAACTCTTCCCTTCCCCTTGTGATGCCACAAGCAGCTGTTCTGTGCCAGACCCCCGCCATGCCACTATTGCCAGCTGAGCACGAATGGACCTCTGAAATATGAGCTAAAATAATCCTTTCCTCCCTTAAGCTGTGGGTGTTCCGTATTGTGTCCTAGCAACGAGAAAGTGACTAGGACAACAATGTTGTGGTTATATATGGTGGTGTTTTTATTCTTAAAGGGTGCATACTGAAATATTAGGATTGAGATCTCACAATCTCTGTGATGAACTCTCAGATGGTTTATAAAAAAAAGGGAAGAAAAGGAGATATGGGGGAAAAGAAGAAAGAAAACAATAGAGTTGCACGTGGAGGGAAGAGTGAATGTGCCGCGGTTGTTGAGTCTTGCTGAGAGGTACACGGATGGGTATGCAACTACTCTTTCAACTTTTCCCAAGGTTTGAAATTTTACAAAGCAATATGCTGTTGAATAAAAATGAACGCCAAAACTTGGCATCAGTGCTTGATCTTTGAAGCGACTTCTAAGGCAGAAAAACTTCGCCAAGCAGTGTTTATTTTCTTTAAGAAGCATTTGCAAGGATGCTTTGTAGAGTGCCTGGTACCTTTTATACTCTAGGGATACTGAAGTATTTTCCCCATAGAGCTGATTTTTAGGTTGTTAAATAATTGCTGCTGACTCATTTGCTTGCAGTCCCCAGATTTTGTAGTTTAGTCCTGTGATTATTGTTGTCTTGGTGATTAGAAATCTCTTACACAATCGGAGCTGGATTTTGTGTCTTATTTTTCCATCCCAGGGAGCAATTATAACTCAACTCTGGAAGGATCATGGAGGTGGAGATCAGACAGTGAGAAGAGATATTCCTTTTTTTTTTTGAAATTGGATAACTATATTTGTTTTAAATAGGGTGGTGGAAAATTGAAGTCTTAAGGTATAATGTATTTCTTTGGCACATTCTATTTGCCAAGCTAAAATATGCTATCTGGTCTGTGCACATTTGTTGACAATAATGGACATATGGGTTCAGTAATAGAAAATTCTTTTCACAGTTGCATAAATGTACACATTGTATTTTCCTTTTCAAGAGAGAAACTATTTTAAAATACACTATTAAAAGCAGAATTGTTTAAAAATGAAATGGCATTACCTTTCCCCTTATCTAAATAAGCAGAATTTAATTTTATAATAGTAACATTGTTGTATTTCTGAAACAGCAGTAGCAATAGTGGGAAAAGAGAGTTGAGTTATCCAAGCCGTTTAATGAAAAGTTTGGTCCAAGGTGATTCGCGGGGAGTTGGCAGGCGTGTCTCTCTGAGTGCATCTTGTTTCTAGGTCATTTCCACTTAGGAGTAGCACTGCAACTGGGGTGGAAACAGTTCATAATTCTGTTTGCCTATTTCACTTCCTCTGGGTAGCTTTGAGGAAGTGCAAATCTGTCAGGTCAGTCTCAATGAGGTCTGTCCTTCTAGCAATATTCCTTTGCATAACAAATGTTGGTGAGAAAACAAAGGGTCATTGATAAACAATCAGTCTTAAATTGGGGTGAAATACTTATAAGTAAATTCAACCAAAAGGATTACACAGTGTAATTGAGTTGAATTAGCATTTTCCTACTTTGAGTCACTCTCAGAATTGTTACAGTTACAATATGTATTTTTTGGTTTAACTTTTATTTCATTATTGTCTTTTTATTTAAAATAATTTAAATTTACTGATGAGTTTCATTTAGAATAAGTAGTACAAAGATTTACCTGAGTGTATACTTCCTTTACTCTGCTCAATAAAATCTGTGCCTCTTAAAATAACTATTTACCAGTTGTTAACATTTTGCGATACTGGTGCCCTCTCTCTTTCTCTCTGTCCATATATGTGTGTGTATATATTAAGGATGTATGACATATGTATGTTTTATATGCACAACATACATACACATATGTATATTAGTCTTCTTATCATTAGCTTTCATTTGAAAGTCACAGACCTCGTGTCCTTTTCCCCCGCAATACTTCAAACTGTACTCTTTTTCTTAACTCTAGCAAAATTCTCAAGTTCATAAAATGTAAAATTGATATAATACCATGATCTGGTATAAGTTCATATGCAAATTTCACCAGTTGTCCCAATAATATCGCTTACATTTTCTTTTTCCCCTTTGATCTAGAATCCAACTGATAAGCGTATTTCACATTTATCAGTTAGATCCTCTATAAACTTTTAAGTATGGAACAATTTCTCCATATTTGTCTTTCATTTTGGGTTAGTAAAATATCCCTTAATATAGATTTGCATATCTTTCCATGCTTAGATTTAAGTTGTACATATTTGGCAGGAACAGCAAGAACTGGTAGTGTTTTTATTAATGCATGATAAGTTGTCCCATTTTTGGTAATATGGTATTGTGGTTTAGATAAAGAATGTCCCCCCAAAACTCATGTATTTGGATGTTATGGATTATCTATGGAACCACGTGCTGTAAGGAGATGGGTGTGTGATCTGGAGGGGTGGATTATGGGCATGTGGTGGATTAGGGGCTTAAACCTGGAAGGGGAAGAACACTGAGGCTAGACCCAGAATGGGTAGATCACTGGGAAAGGAGCTGGAAGGGTATATGCTACTGCCTTCCTTCCTTTGGGGTCTTGGCTCTTTGCTGCCATGCCATGATGTGCTCTCTCTCTGGCTCTGGCCCTGACCCACCATTTCCAGCTGCCTGCCTGTGAATGGACTGTGACCTTCTGAAACTGTGAGCTAAGAAGATAAATCTTTCCTTCCTAAAGTTGTGGAGAAAGTAAGACATAAAGGTATATATATATATATATAATTTTTTTTTGAGAAAGGGACTCACTCTGTAGTCCAGGATGGCCTCGAACTCATGACAATCCTCCTGTCTCAGCATCCCAAGTGCTGGGATTCAAGGCATGCACCACCACACCCAGCTTGGGTATATCCATTATTGATATTGAAAATAAAATTTCTATTTTTCCTCTGTAATATGTTTTGAAGCTGCTACTTACTAATAATGCAATATCTAAGGCGGGTAATGGAAATTGAGAGTAGTGCAAAGTTATCAACCTAGCACAAGAACAGTAAAGATAGTGCTACTATTTCAAGTAAATTTAGAAATCTGATTATAGATTTGGCAAAAATAATCTTAAGATTGTGTTTACCTCACATGGTATTGTATTATATGATTATTTGTTCTTACACTTTAAAAAGCAATCTATTTAATATGTCCTGATTGTGTCTAGTCTTAAACTCATTGGGAATATGTGGGATTGTGGATAATATAAATATAGTGCTGTATTAATTTCAACTGTATTTTTTATGCTTAGTCCAATATGGTTCCTGGAATAAGGGATGTCAGGGTATTTGTATTTTCCAATAAATATTTAAATAAAGCATCTGAATGTTTCCTTCTTAATGTCTACCTGAGAAATCTTGAAAACCAAAGCAAACTTGAGTTTGGTTACAACATGAACACAAAGAGCGTCTTAAAAATATCACAGATCAAAAAAGTATGCTTCTATGTACCAGTGTTCACAACATTTTTATTCCTCAAGTGATCTCATGGACTTTAGGCAACTGTCCAATCATGATAAGCAATTATTAGTAATAGCAAGGAGGCATCTCTGTGGGGTGGGGCTCCCCACAGCCCACACTGCAGATCGTTAGGGCTCCCCTGATGTATTTCTTTGTGGTTCCTTTTCTCTGACCACATCAAAGCCTGAAGCAGAATATGATGACTTAAAAACATAGACATAGTCAATGTATTGACCCCTGAAATTGTCTGTCTGAAAATCGGGCTGCTTCTGGTTTCTGGGAAATCTTCTTAACCAACTCTGTCTCTCAATTTCTGTCTGGATCAAATTGCATTTCAATAGGCTCTGACTCTGCTGGAATGCAGAACAGGAAAACTGCCATGTAGTATAATGAGATTGTAATCCTAAGTGTCTCCATGTTTCAGCACAACCTGACAGTATCAATTTAAAGTAACTTTACATATCCTGGTTACCTTCAAATACCAAAGTGACTGTAAGGAGCGTCCTTGAATTAGAGTATGTTTTTAACTTTGACAATGCTATTGATCCCCTTTTCTTTTTAAAGGGATACTAAATGTTAAATGCAAAAAATATCCACAACCCTAGCAAGAAGGAAATTTAAACAGCATCGAGCCCCATTTCAGCTGGTTTGTAGTCATGCAATAATTGTTTTGTTTTGGAGATTTCCAAACTAATTATAATGACATTATAATCCACATATCAATACTCCTGGGTTCCAGAGAGCTTTGTTTTTAACATGATAATTAAGCTTAAAATGGACCTTACTTCTCCAAGGTAGATTTTGATTACAGGCCACATATTGGTGTCTGCTGCTGTGTAAACAGAATACCCCACATTTAGTGGTTTAAAACAACCCTCATTTATTAGTTCACAGCTCTGAAGGTCAGAAGTGCAGACAGCGTAGTTCTACTGGATTTTCTGCTTGGGTTTCATGGTGTCAAAATCAAGGTTTGGAATGAACTTTTTGGAAATTCTAGGACAGATTCAGCCTCCAATCTTATTCAAATTGTCAGCCCGAACTTAGTTGTCTGTGACTGTAGTAGTAAGGCGTTTCTCCCTTGCATGCTGTCGGGAGCTGGTCCTTGCTCCGGGAGAAGGTTTACATTCTGTCTCCTGCTTCCTACGCGGATCCTCTACTTTATTTTTCTTTTTGAAACAGGGTCTCGCTCTGTAGTCCAGTATAGTCCTGAATTCACTCTGGAGCCTCAGGCTGCCTCGAACTCACAGTAATCTTCCTGTCTCAGTCTCCCCAGTGCTAGGATTACTGACAAGTGCTACCATGCCTAGTTTATGTGGTGCTGGGGAATCAAACCCAGGGCCTTGCACTTGGTAGGCAAGCACTTTAACTGCTGAGCTACATCCCTAGCCCACAAGAATTCTCTAGCCCTCATGCTTCCTACCTCTCTGACTTCTGCTGCATCTTTCTTCTCTTTCCAACTGCAGCGAGTTCTTTGCTTTGAAAAAGGGTCCACGGGGCTACGTCCAAGGATTGATTATCCACTATACCTCATGCAAGCCAGCTGTGGTGGCACATACCCATAATCTCAGCACTCGGGAGGCTGAGGCAGTAGGATTGCCTTGTGTTTGAGATGAGCCAGGGCTCCATAGTGAGTTCAGGACCAGCATGGACTGACTACAGAGTGACACCCTGTCTCAGGAAAAAAAGAAAAAAAAGAAAAAAAAAAGAAACAAAAACAAACAAACCATCAATCATGTAATTAGAGTAATCCAGAATTTTGGCCCTATTTTAAGGTCTGTAATTTTAATCACATCTGCAAAGTCCCTTTTGCGGTGGAATGCAACATATTTATAGTTCCAGTGTTAGGGAAGGATATCCTTGGAATCATTATTAGCTTATGACAGGCCAGAAGAAAACTAGATTAAATACTCAGTTTACTGTGAAGTTATCAATTTCCAAACTTTCACATCAGCGTCAGAAGCTTTCTTGAGTTAGCGCATAGCACCCACTGTAAGACATGGTACCTGATGGAGTCTACCTGGTAAACAAGTGAATACAGAAATGAGACTCTTTGGAGATGAACAAAACAAACAAAAATCTCCAGACAAATCCATGCTATTCTACAGTAGATCAGTTAATTAGGGGCTTTGAGGTGAACACAGAGATGAATTTGTGGAGCTCCAGTCTAAGAAGCTGACCCAGGCTCCAGTGGAGTGGTGAATCTTCTGGGAATGATACACATGCCTTCTTGGGTCCCTTGGTGACTTCTTCAAGAACAAAGCAACAGTAGCAATTCTTTGTCAACATAGGTAGATATGAGGAGAACATTTACTTTTATTTTCATTTTTTGCAGTGATAGTGATCAAACCCAGGGCCTCACATATGGTAGGAAAGTATTCTATTACTTAGCTACATCCCCTAGCTGAAGAAGGAAAATTTTCAATGATACCAGATATTATGATATTACTTTCATTTATCAATTATTGGACAAAATGTTAAAAAGAATAAAATATTAATAACCACAAATATTCATAATCATTTTAATGTAAATGAATATAGCAATAGTCATTTCCATTGGCTATAATGGTCTCATAAATAAGTTCACAGGAAGATCTTCCCTGAAGAGAAGAAAAATTCATGATAGTTTTTGTTTCAGTTGTTAAATTTTTCCCTGAAAAGGATAAATACAGGAAACATACATTAAATAGCTCTTCCTAATTAAAATTTTCTAATTTTGATATCAGCTAATTAAAGCTCTTATACACTTTCACAATATAAAGTCCTTTGTGGGGGAAATTGTCTCAAAAAACCCCCAGCATTCATGATATACTGATAAGTAAAAGCAGCAGACCACAACAACAGCACACATATTATATCCTTTATTGCATATGCACATGTAAAGAGAATGTGAGGGCACATACCAAAATGACAGCAACAGTTATCACTAGGTGGAAAGACGACAGATATTTCGATTTCTGCTTTTCTGAATTTTCAAATTTTCCTCTAGTGAACATGCATTATGTTCATAATTATAGATGGAACTGTATTAAAAACAACAATGAAAAGAAAATCAAGCTTCACATGGAAAGAACAATGAGGGCAAATAATTCCAGAAGGTAATTTTCCATCCTCTTAAATATCTTTATCTGCAGTGAAGTAGATATTTGTCTAACTTTTAGCTGCCATGTGATTTTGAAGCCTTTCCTATATTTGAGAATTTTCCATCTCTTGACTCTTGATTCTCACTCCACTAAGGTAAAAAACAATGGCCCATTTTCCCAGCTTGCCTTGCAACTAAGGCACAGGCCTTTGATTAAGCTTCCTGATACCAGGTATAGAAATAAAAGTGAAACTACTGTTCAGAAGCCGGTGACATTAATAGGCAAATACCACATGGAATCCGTGGGTGGGTTGCAGTCATCCTTCAGAAGCAGAGATGGCTGAACTCCTAGCCAGAATTTCCTGGGCTTGGTGGTGGCAGCTGCAGCTTCTCCACAGGAGAAGTCTTGAGATGTGCTTTTGAGATCTGGTGCCTCCATGCTACATTCTCGGGTCCTCCAGGAAATTCTGTGAACTCCTTTATTTCCTTCCATAAATCCCTTTTCTGCTCAAACCATCCAGAGTGATTTTCACTCACAATTAAGAATTCTGTTATGACTGACTGAACTGCGTGCCCCTCAATATTTATATGTCAAGGCCCTAATTCCCAGGATCTCAGAAGGTGCTTGTACTTGGAGATAGGGCCATGTGAGAGTAATGAAGTGAAAATGAAGCAGTTAGGATAGTCTCTAATCCAACAACATTTTTCTGTTTTATAAGAGAAGGAAGAAACATCAGACATCTGCATGTGCACAGAGGAAGGACCATGTGAAGACACAGTGAGCAGGTGGCCGTGTGTGAGCCAAGGAAAGAGACCTTAGAAGAAGACAATCTTGACAACACCTTGATCTCAGATTTCTACCCTCTTAGAACTGTGAGAATATATATATATATTTTCAGTACTGGAGACTTCACACAGAGCCTTGACTCTGACTTTCATTTCCAGCCCCTTTTTATTGTTTGAGATAGGGTTTCACCAAGTTGCTCGTCTTAGTTACTTTCTCATTGCTGTGACTCAGTACCCAACATCCACAACTTTAGGGAGCAAAGATTTATTTTAGCTTATAGTTTCAGAAAGTCACAGTGCATTTGCAGGTGGTCAGCTGGGAAATGGTGGAATCACACGGCAGAGCCGCAGCTAGAGCCAGTGCTCCAGAGACAGAGATCCTCACAGCGTGGCGAAACAGACACAGGACTGGGAGGGAGGGCGGAACCAGCACACACGCGTGAAGGTCAGGCCCCAAGCACCATCCCTTCCAGCCAGGCCCCACCTCCCAACCCTACACAGTATCACTAGGATCATGAGGCTTTGGGGACACTCCAGATCCAAATTGAGACATTGCTAAATTGCCCAGGCTGGGCTTAAATTTACAATCCTCCTGCCTCTGCCTCCCAGAGAGCTGGGATTAAAGGCCTGTGCCACCGAGCCTAGCAATAAGTGAGCCATCCTAGTTGTGGTATTTTGTTCTGGCCAGCCCAGCAAACCAGTACACTGATGATACAAGGAACTATTTGCAAAAGAAAGAAAACAAACGCACTCCAGTTCATGGGTTTGTGTTGGGCAGCAGCAGGGCCACAAAGGGTGAAGCCAATGGTGAAAATGGGAAATGTAGTCAGGGGCCAAGGAAGTGTGTGGCCGACTGCATAGGAACTCAGAATGTGGAAGCAGGTAAGTCATATACAGAGAATGGCATGGCAGAAGCCAATGTTCGCTGCTGGGATGATGGTCTACAGTGAGAATGAAACCTACAGACTAGGTGGAAAGGGTGGGCAAGGAATGAAATATATCAACTCCAAAAAAAAAAAAAAGGATTCAAAGGCAAACTCATTTTTTCATAACATGTATTCATTTTTATTTGGTCACACAAGAATTATATACTGATTGCAGAACATTTGGAAAGTCCAGAAAAAAATTTAAATCTTCACAAACACACATATAAACAAAATTCATGAACATACCTGAAATCTAGAGATAATAATATAACCACTGTTAAAATTGTGTTCCTTCAAGGCATTTAAAAAATGTATATATAAGGGGCTGGAGAAATGACTCAGCAGTTAAAGCACTTGCATAGCAAGTGCTACGTCAAATGCAAAAGTACTCGAGTTCAATTCCCCAGCACCACATAAGCCAGGCATGGTGATGCACGCCTGTAATCCCAGCACCCAGGGGGCTGAGACAGGAGGGCTGCCATGAGTTCAGAACAAGCCTGGACTGCAAAGCGGGAGCCTTTCTCAAAAAAAGAGAGTATATTTAATACATATTTTTAAAAGAAAATCATGACTATCATGTATGTACAGTCCATTTCTATTGTGCATTCACTTATTGCAGATGCCAGTGTAGTGGCAGCACTTTCCCACGTTGAGATCTTCTTATGTGAGCCTCAGGAGTTTGGTCTGCCCAGAGTTGACAGGCAGAGTGGAATATGTTCCAACAGATTTGGAGGTATACTTCAACTTAAAAATAAGGGCATAAGCAGGGCATGGTGGCACATGGCTATGATCCCACTCTCTGGGAGGCTGAGGTAAGAGGATTTCAAGTTTGAACCCATCCTGGACAAACTTTGCAACTTAGTGAGAATGTCTGAAAGTTAAAAAAAATAAAATAAAATAAAAAGAACTAGAGAAGTAGTTCAGTGAAAAGGGCCTGGGGTCAAACTCCAGTATTGTCAGCAGGCTGTGAAGGCTGGCAGTCTGTGTTGAATTCATGTCTCACAGTGTCAAAGACTGAAACTGAGAGTTCGCAGAAGGCACTTCACTGGGGAAAAGTATGGGACAATAAAAGCCTCTTCTAGCTGGAAGAGGACATGAACTGAAGGGGGTGTCAATGTGGCTCTGTTGTTTAGGCGCTTTATATAGATGAGCTGAATGTGGGAGTGATCCGAGCATGCCTTGGTTGTTAAGGTGGCATTGCTAAGGTCCCCACCCTCAAGCAGCTGCTGAGACCTTCCACCCTCAAAATCTTTCACCCTATTGGCTTTGTAACTACTTAACATTTATATTTACTCCCCCCCCCCCCATTTTTTACTAATACATATATGCAGTACATATTGTTCACAATGAACTTGAGTATTTTGTACACGTATATATCACATCAATATCACAATAATTTCTCCTTCCCATTTGTGGCCCTCCCCACCCTCCCCATTTCCTCTAATTCCCACTATCACACTCATTTGGTTCTATAGAATGCTTGTGTTCTGGGTTTCCCAAATCAGAGAAACCATGCGCTATCTTAACATATTTAATCTTCTGCATCTGAATCATTTCACTCTTTAGCTCAGCTCCCCCCACCCCCCAATGGGCTGCCGTGGCCATATCTCGATGCCTCTTCTCTGGGTCCAGCAGATCCCTTTATTGGGGTGATTTGCCAAAAGTTTTTTTTTAATATCTTACTATATCTTTGTTGAGATTCTTTAACATGGCCTCACCCACCAGTCCACATAAAAACAAAACAATAACAGTGAGATTAATAAGGTTAAAAAATTTGAGAAATAAAAAGAGAGAAGCTAAATCTCAAATTCCTTAGCTGAGTACTGAAAGGTAACTGTTTGTACATTCAAAAGACATTCAGGTTATCACTACATTAGTCAGTTTTCTTAGGATGAATTTATATCAAAGACTGAATAAATGAATTGCTACATTAAATGAACTTATGTCTATATCACATGAGTAAATTACATATAAGCAATAGATATAATGGCATACTTAGTTATTTCAGAATTTTTTTTAAGTTTCATAAATTATTTACTCACATTTCACTAATTACTAACATTTTGCCAGATTTGGTTTATCATTTTATCTACCTATCAATCCATAAATTCATGCATACATATTTAAAATTTTTTATACAATTTCCCCATGTTGAATATAATTATTGTGATTTGCAAACTAATGTACTATTAAAAATAATAACTATGGGGTGAAGTTTCACATATTTTATGAGATAGTACTGTTTTAGTAGGATACCAATCAAATGATTCAAATACTAATAATCTACTTCTTTGTTACACTTTCTCTTAGATGTTTTCTTTCCTCCATGTTCTTCACTGCTGCCTGTCTCTCTGCCTCCAAGATTCTTTCAAGTAATTTCTGCAGGCTAGTGGTCACGCATTTCTTTAGGGATTCTTGGTCATGAAAAATTTTTACTTCCCCTTCAATTTTCAGAGATAAGTTTGCTGGATTCAAAAACCTGGGTTGAAACTTGCTGTTTATTTATTTATTTATTTATTTATTTATTTATTTATTTATTTATTTTGAGACAGTGTCTCGCTCTGTGGCCCAGGCTGCTCCTGAACTCACTATGGAGCCTAGGCTGGCCTTGGACTCACAGCAGTCCTTCTGTCTTAGCCTCCTGAGTGCTGGGATTACAGGTGTGTGCCACCACGCCCAGCTTATGTGGTGCTGGGGAATTAAACTCGGCTACTTAACACTTGACATAGCACTTGCTATGCAAGCACTTTAACCGCTGAGCCATTCCTCCAGACCCTACACTTGCTGTTTTTTAAAGCTTGAAAGATTTTTTTCCAGGCTCTCCTGGCCTTTTAAGTTTGCATTGAGAAATTTGTGGTAATTTGAATGGGTTTGCATTGGTAGAATAATGTCCGTCTTTCTCTTGCTGCTTTTAATATTCTCTCTTTATGTTACATTTCTGAGGTTTTGATTATGATATGCCATGATGAGCCTTGTTGCTGGTTGAGGTTTTTTGGTGTTCTATAAACTTCTTGTACCTGAAAATTAATTTCTTTTCCTAGATTTGGGAAGTTTTCTTGTATGATTTCATTGAACAAATTCTTTATGCCTTTGGTGCTGTCTTCTGCTCTTTCTCCCACACCCACAATTCTGAGATTGGTTTTTTTGAATAATCCATCATCTATTGTATTAAGCTACTTTGCTAATTTCTAATTTTGGAGTTGTGTCTAATTATGGTGTTTGTTTCCTCAGCCTCATCTTCAAGATCTGAAATTCTGTCCTCACAATGCTCGAGCCAACTTCCACTTTTTTCAAATGTATTTTTCATATCCTGAATTTCAGCTAGATTTCTTTTGAAAATTTCTACTTCTCTATCAAAATATTCCTTCAAATCTTTCATTTCCTGATTGACCTCAGCCAACTTTTTATTTGTGGCTTCTATATGCTCAGTGAGCTTTGTATCCATGAGGAACACTATTTATTTAGTAAGTTTCTCTTTAAGCCTGCTGATCATTGCTTGCATTTCTTTGCAGATATCTTGTTTGAACTGGATGTTTGACTCATTTATTTGCTTTTTGACTTCCCTCTGAGTTCCACTATTTCAGGGCCCATGAAACTAATTTCTGTGGTCTCAGGCATTTCTCTGTGTCCTGTTGCCTTGTCTTCTTCCCATGTTTCTGTTGTTGAGGGACTTCAATTTAAAGGCCTAAACAAGAGGTTTCTTTGAATGGCTATGATGGTGTGCGTGGGGGTTGGGGTATGAAACTCCTCTGAGTTCTGTGCTGGAATTAGGCAGTGAAGGAGGACTGAATGGTCTGATGCCTTCTGAGGTGTTTTGTTCACCTTAAACCCCCTCAACAAAGCTCTCCCACCTGTCCTGGCTTCCTTCCCCTGAGGGTAGGGCTTTCCACCCTCAGAGGAGCTCCCACTACACCCAAGACATTCAGGAGGTCAATAGTCTTTCCTCTCTGCAACTGTCTCTTGTGCCAGTTTCTTCCTAAGCACTGTTTAAGAATGACCCCAAAGGCCCTGATGTGATCTTCAGAGCTTTCTTTTACTCTAGTCAGTTCTGTCTTGGGCTCTTTTTTTTTTTTTTTAAGTGCCTCCTGCTTATGTCACTGCCTATTATGGTTACTGGGAACTGCTTCTGATTTAGACTCCAAGAGGCCTTCTCTAGGGGGAGCTTGCACTACATTTGCAGGATGCACTACCCGCGGGCTTGTTTTTTGGAGGCCGGGGCTACCTGCTGCTATCAATTTCCACTTCTCCCAGATTTGTGCTTACTTTAGTCAGAGATTCTGGGATCAGGGCTTTCCTGCGTCAGCTGATGCCAGCACCTCCCGGCTGTTCGCAGTTGATCTGGGTCTGTTTCCGGGGCTGCTGTCCACCTCTACTTCTGATGTGTTTTGGGGGTTTCTGACTTTCCCATGGCCTCCGTTCAATTGTTGGAGCACTTCTCCCTGTCCTAGCTACATTGAACAGGTGTTTTTTGACTATATTCTTAACTTTTTTTTTTTACTCTATCTATATTCTCAACTTTTTAGGTGGGTTCACAAGGAGACATTGCACAACTCTGTTACTTGGCTGCCATCTTGACCAGAAGTGCTAAAACTATCTAACATTTAAGCCATCATTAGTATTATTGTTGTTGCTGTTGCTGTTTTTTGAGACAGGGTCTCGCTCTGTATCCCTGGTTGGTCCTGAACTCACTATGGAGCCCAGGTTGGCCTTGGACTCATGGCAATTTTCCTGTCTCAGCCTCCCAAGTGCTGAGATGACAGGTGTGCGCCACCATGCCCAGCTGATGTGGTGCTGGGGAATCGAACTCAGGTACTTAGCACTTGACATCACTCTTTAACCACCGAGCCATTCCTCCAGCCCCATTGTCTTTTTTTTTTTTTTTTTTTGAGACAGGGTCTCACTCTTTAGCCTAGGCTGGTCCTGAGCTCACTGGTGTAGCCCAGGCTGGCCTTGGACTAAGGACCATCTGCCTGCCTCAGTCTTCCAAGTTCTGGGATTATAGGCATGGACCACCATTCCCAGCTTTATGTGATGCTGGGGAACAGAACTCAAATTTTTGCACTTGCAAGGCAAGAACTTTAACTGCTATGCCATTCCCCCAGCCCTGCCATTAATAGTTTTAGGGAGTTGCCATCTGCCAACTGCTATTCTTGTAACTTCTCCATTAATCTTGTTTTCTAGTAAATTGAGCATTTCAGGGACCCCTTTATCCCTAACAGCCTGCCTGTCCACTATCTCCTGTCACAATATGAAAAAAAGCCTTTAAATATAGTATAGATTTGTATTACTTCATTAAAGGAAGTCAGCCATGATACTGTAGCTCATTGAAATTTTTACATTTGACAAGGTAAGCTTAGACTTTTAAAAATATATAATTTGAGTATTTAAAAACTATTAGTGAGATTATATTATGGATAATTGACTTCAGGAAACTTTCTTGTCAATGACTGCCTCCAGCTTTCTCCAGCTTTTTGCTGAGGCAGCGTATGCTTGTCAAAAATTTAAATAGCTGCAAGCCACTTGAATCTACCCCGTTTATGTAGTAAAATTGGTCAGTTTCCCAACAGAAAGGAGGGGAAAAATGGATTGACAGCAGCCAATGCTGCCCCAAGAACAACACTGCCTTGTTAAATCCAGAGCTTTTCGTAGAAAACGTGAGTATTTACAGCCTTATATAACTGTTAACTAAGGTTTTCAAACCCTAGGAAGGCAACATACTTTTGCTGCCACTCGTTTCTGCTTTGTGTTCGGTGATAACATTCCTAATCATAGTGGGTCAATCAAGATCTCTGATAACTTCTCACTAAGAAAATCTAAAATTTTCAGCCTCAATAAACACTTAAAATTATAGTGAGAAATAAGCTGAAAGCCCATGTCTTCTGATAAGGCTGAATGCAAGATATGTTGTGAGATGTTATAACCTTGTCCATTTGAGATCGATTTGGTCCAAACTTGTGGCTGTTGCCTAGTGAGGGTCTTTTGGAGTTTTTTTTTTTTGGAGGGGTGGGGGGTTTGGGACCTCGAGTCTTCACACTCAGCTACATTCTCAGCCCTCTCTTCTTTTTTAAAGCATTATCTTGAGACAGGGTTCTGTTAAGTTGTGATACTCTTGCTTCGGCCTCCCAGAGTGCTGGGATGACAGGCCTGTGCCATGGGGCCCAGTTTGCAGTTCCATTTCACACAAAGCAAAGGAATTGTTGGCTGTGTGTACGTGTGTGCATGCATGGATGCACATGTGCTCATCCACATGCATGTATGTTTTGAATTAAAATGAAATATACTGAAGCAGGATAGGAGAAATAAGGTAGGTAGTAAAGAGACAGGAAATCACACTTCAAAACATTGTTACTCTTAAGAAATATTGATACAAAACATTACTCTTGCCTCAAAGAGAAAAGATACTTTATTCTGAAGACAAATGTGAGTGACCATGGCCTGGGAATATGGATTCAGGTTTCCCCAAATACCACATTCCAATGAGTTAGCAGTTATGTACAGTATTCATAATTACAGAAGAAAGTCATAAATCAAAGCATTTTTTAAAGGCATTAGTTGGAGCATCATCTAGTTAGGTCATCCTAAAGTGGAAAACCTGTGGTATGGGCCTCAGATGCTATTTGTGCCCTCAGGTTAGTGGAAGGCCAGGAGGATCTGCTTTTACATATGAAATGGGTTATTTAGTAATTATAGGAATGTTACATATTACAGTATTTATCACAGGATGCTACGCCAGACACTGAGGAGGAACATAATGGATGTTGCTGCAAAAAGAGCCAAAGTAGCTCCTGATAATCTGTCTATGCAAAAATATCCCAACCTCTCCACATGCCCTGGGAATCCAACTAGCTGATCATAGTAGGCACATTGTGAGTGAGGCTAATCTGGGGGAACTTCAGTTATCATCAGAGTATAACTTCAGACACCAAAGTTATCCAAAGTTATCCCATGTCACCCAAGGTTTATTTATGCTTCTTTTCTTCCTGGCCTATCACACCCAAAATCCCTTAAAAACACTATAAGCCCATAAATTAGCTTAGTTGATAAAGTGATGGGCAGGAACCTGAACTTAAGATAAAGAAACATACTCAAGAGCTCAAAGAATGGTTTTAGGCAAAATATCTTAATTTCCCCAACTCAAAAAAAAAGAAGAAGAAAGAAAGAAAGAAAGAAAGAAAGAAAGAAAGAAAGAAAGAAAAAGGAACCATGGACTGAGTGGAGTAGACTAGGCCTTTGTCTTACTTTTGTTTTTAAATTTATTTATTTATTGACTCAGGGTTTCTGTAGTCCAGGCTGGTTCTGAACTTACAATGTAGCTCAGGCTGGCCCAGAACTCACAGCAATCCTCCTATAGCAGGCTCTTGAGTGCTGAGATAATATGCCCAGCTTGTGCCTTACTTTTGTGAATTAGGTCATCCTTTCACCCGTAAATGAACCATTATCCTTATACTTGTGGGAAGGACCAAATCTGAACTTCCTATAAATTCACAAATTCTGTAAGGTCCTGTTCCACAAAACACATAAATTTCTTTAGCTTTAGGTATAGCGCATACTATGGTTTGGATCTAGAGTGTCCCTCAAAGCCTCTTGTATTTGGAACCATGTGCTGTTGGGAAGCAGGGCCTCACTGAAAAGGGCAGATGCCTCAGGTTTGACGCGGAGGGATTGTGTCAGTTTGGACACAATCCAGGATAGAGCTTTCAGGTGTACGCTGTTGACTTGTGGGCCAGGAAGTGAGGGAGAGTACCCACCCCGGGTGTGGGAGCCATAGCTGGCTGCTTGAGCTAAGGAAGGAGGACGAAACATTGTTAAAGCTCCTTCCTAGGACTGCTGTGGCCTTGCCTGAGTCTCAGGATATGAACTCACTCTTCATGCCACTTTGCTCTTGCTTCATTTGCCCTTCTGTCTGCCATGGGGTGAGCAGCTCTCCAGCCTCTGCCATGTGCTTCCACCGTTGCTCATGATAGTACTGTGTGAGAGCTTCTGAGACTGTGAGTGGCAAAAATCTTTCCTCCCTTAAGTTGTGGAAGTTGGGTATTGGTGTTTTGTCCCAGCAATGTAAGTAAGGTCGTGTACCTCTCCTTTTGTTTTTTGATTTTTGATACAGAGTCTCACTCTGTAGCCCAGGCGGGCCTCCAACTCATAGCAATCCTCCTGCCTCCCAAGTGCTAGGATTACAGTTGTGCAACACTATGCCTGGTTTATGTGGTCATAAACTGGGAGTCAAACCCCCCTGAGCTGTATCTCCTTCTTGAGGACCTCACTCTGTCTTTGAGTGTGTACTTTTAACTTGCTGCCAAAGAGGACATGGTGGTCCATGCTTGTAATCCCAGCATTTGGGAGGCTGAAGCAGAAGGATTGCCGTGAGTTTAAAGCTAGCCTGGGCTACAGAGTTCAGGGTAGCCCAGACTACAGAGCAAGAGCCTGTCTCTAAATAAATAAATAAATAAATACATAAATAAATAAAGTTTCTGTTTAATAAATCTTTCCTACGCTTCTTACTGACTAGTCCTGAAAATTCTTTTTCTGTGATGGGAGTCAGTGAACACATATTGTGGGCAGGGTGGGTTTAGGTTCCCCCAAATCCATTTCATGGACCTCCTTGGATATTGTCCAGTTGAGCTAGGGCAGGTTAGAAATAAAGCAGAAAGGAGACAAAGAAAAGACTAATTTAAAATTTGTACTTTTGAGAAGACTACAACAGGAGAAAACCAGATTCTCCCAAGGTTATCCCTTTGTTTATGCTTCTTTTCTTCCTGGCCTATTACACCCCAAATCCCTTAAAGATACATTAAATCTATAAATTAGCTGATAAGGTAGAAGTCAGGAATCTGGTCTTAAATAGATTCAGAAAGATTAAAGAGTTTTTTATGTAAAACATCTCAGCTCACCCGCGTTAAGAAAAGAAAGAGAACTATAGACTGGGTGTGCCCGTCTTCTGTAAAAAGGGCCATCCTTTCACTTGCAAAATGAGTCATTATTTTTATACCTTGTGGTGAGACCTTTTACTTGTAAAATGAGCCATTATCTTTCTACCTTGGGGTGGGAGCAAAGCCAAACTTTCCATACATTATATTTCAACCCCCAAAACCACATAAATATGACTAGCTCTGGCCCCAGAGCACATCCTCAGTATCATTTCAGGAGGTCCTACACATTTTGTGTATATACTTTTAAGTGTCTTACAACTCTATTACCATTTCAGGAGGACCCATACTTTATGACTGTACTCTTGAAACCTGGATATTGCTACTACCAACTCATAGGGTCCATACTCTATTTCATTGAGTGTGTACATTTAAAATTATACATATATATATGTATATTTGTGTGTGTGTGTGTGTGTGTGTGTGTGTGTGTGTGTGTGTGCTTGTGTGTGACTGAAGGACCCATGCTGAACAGAATTCAGGACAAGTTTCAAACTTACTCTAAAGGTTGCTGGATTCAAGCCTTAGCTTCTCAGATCGTAAAACAATTGTAAAAGAATGCCCAAGGCCAGGATACCCTTGGGGCACTTGGTTACCTAGTTATTGCCAAGCAGAAAGGGAAACTAATCTGGCATTTCTGGGCCTGGGGCAAAGAGTAAACAAACCTGGCATTCCTGGGTCTGGGGCAGAGCCAAGAAATCATAAATAAGTTGCCCAGTGACAACTAACCAATCACTTGATGCCCCCTTTAGACCCTACCCAGGCCACTGAAACACCACACTCGGTTGGTTACATCCAAAAGACTCCTAAAAGGTCATGATTGGGTTATAACAAGAGTTATGGCCACTCTGCCTCTCTAAGTGGTCAGCATCGCCATCACAAAAAAACTGTGTACTTACGATTGCTTCTATGCAAATAATGACGTACCTGTGTAATATCTCCTGAGACTACCCCTGCCGCTACCTCATAAAAACCCTGCTCTTCCTTTGTTCTGGGCTCTCTGCACGGATCCACTGTGTTGGTGACGTCTGAGAGCCCGAGCTTAAACCCGAATAAAGACTCCTTGTTATTGCATGTGTGTCTCGGACTCCTGGTGGTCTTTGGGGTCCCCAAGATTTGGGCATAACAGTGATGTGGTATTCCTCGGTAATTCAGACTGGTCCTGAACTCACTATGTAGTCCAGGCTGGCCTTGGACTCACGGCAATCCTCCTGTCTCAGCCTCCCGCGTGCAGGGATTACAGGCCTGCACCACCACACCCGACTTTATGCGAAGCTGAGGAATCAAACTCGGGTACTTCGCGCTTCATTTAGAGCTTGCTAGTGTGAGCGTCACCTAGCGGTAGCAGTGGCACATTGTTCAAGAGGGCAGATCCTTACATTTTCGCACCTTACCTGACCAGGTGACCAGACAAAGGCGGAAAGGGAAAGGAGGGATAAAGGTAATGATGTTGTGATAAACTTGGCCATAAGCCAGTGCCTTAGATCTTTGTGGGAAGATTGTGCATCCAGCCAATAGGAAGAGGCAGGGAGAGGGACCTGCGAGCTAGGGATTTAAGTCGGTACTGACCACGTTTTCCGTGTGCCTCTCTCCAGTTGCAGGTGGTAGGTCACCCTTTTTGCAAAAAGAAAATTAAAGCCTTGTACCCTGTCATCCAAGCCTCCCATGTCCATCCTTTGTTTGGGCAGGAACATTTCTACAAGCTGTTTCCAACACTAGGCAAGTGCTTTAACTGCTTAGCCATTCCCTTTCTGTATCCATCTAAAGAGGGCTCACACTGTTTTTGAGTGTGTGTTTCTGAACTTTTGTCTAATAAATCTTTCCTGAGCCTCTTACTGAGTAGTCTTATTTTTTTTTTCTGCCATGCAAATCAGCAAACCTATTTTCCTGGGTAGGGCAGCCCTGGGTTCCTATGTCAGTTTTGGGGACCACTTGCATCCTGTCCCAGGACATCATGACAATACAGAACATAAAACATAAAATTAAGTTGACACAAAACATTGTATTTTTGCTTCAAAGAGAATAAGAGTTTATTTGGAAGCCCAATATGCATGACCCAGGCCTGGGAATGTGTATTCATGTTTCCCCAAATAACACATTCTGAGTTAGTGTTTACATGCAGTATTTATAGTTACAGGACATATAAAGGTGTCAGTCTCTGTGGTGCCAGGCCCCGCTTCCAACAGGTTTCCATGCAGACTTCGTGCAGACTTCGTTGTCTCCACCGGCTTGAAGAGTAAGGTGCCAAGATGGGAGGCAGGTTGTGAAGAAAAGTCTTTATTGATAAAATTACAACTGGGGAAAGAATGCTAGGGTAGAGCTTCTGCTGGACAGAAGGGGGACCGGAAACGTGGGTTGCCCCTAGGTGGCTCACTGTCTAGGGGTTTTTATTGTGTAGCTGGGTTAGGGGCTGTCCTAGGGCTGATTAGGTTCTCCACCTTTAAACCCGCTGCTGCAGCCCACCCTTAACTACTTCTTCCTGCAAGGTCTTTCTCTCTATTGTCTTTTAAGTAAGTTCTAGGGAGTGATCAGCTACAGTCTGTCACAAGTTATAGCCAGCTCCTTCCAGTAAATCCTCCATTTCTGGGGGACCCTGTATCCCTGACTGCCTATAATCCCGATGCCTCCTCTCTCAGTGTAAGCACTTCTAAAAACTGTTAGTGGACACATCAGGTAGGTGGGTGACCCTGAAGTGGGGAAACCTGTGCTGTCTGGGGTGCCATCAGAGGACATTCTTATCTCTGGGTTGGTGGAAAGCTGAGGTCTTCTTTCATATTTTAAAAGGGTTACTTAGTCATCACAGGCATTCTACATATCAAAAGATTTATCACAGGATGTTAACTCACATAGAAGGAGGACAATGGATGTGGCCATGAAAAAGGGCCAAGACATTCCCTGATAATCTGGCTGTGCAAAACATCCCAACCTTCCTACAAGTCCTTGGGAGTCCAGGTAGCAGATCATAGTGGGCTCCTGGTGAATGAGGATTGTTTTCAGGGAACTTCAGCTCTTAATTATAATCATTAAAAAAAAAAAAGATTAATAGCTCGTTAAAGACTTAGAACAGTGCCTGCAAGATAAATGTTGACTGTTTTGTCTACCACTTAAACATACTTTGGAACTCTTTCTATGTTGTATTGGGTACACATAGCTCTTTGTTTTAGTGGCTAAATACTGTTCCATTGTATAAAAATAGAAAAGTGTATTTAACCGGTAGCCCATTAATAGCTGTTCGGATCGTTCCTTGCCATTTGCTAGTATAAGCAATGATACAATTATCACTATATTTACATACTAGAAGAATAGAGAATTAATAAATGTAAAACTTTTGAGTCCATTTCATCATACTCTTACTCTGAGGTTTCTCTTTTTTGGGGGGGCTGAATTACAGGCATGTGCCACCACACCCAGCTTTTTGCGGAGCTGGGGAATAGAACTCAGGGCCTTGTGTTTGCAAGGCAAGTACTTTAACCTCTGTGCTGTTCTTCCAGCTCCCATACTCACTTTTGAGAGACATTGGCAAATGTCATCCCAAAAACCTTTCTTTTAATTAATCAATTTTTATTTTAATTTATACTCTCAGCATACAAGACTACTGCCAAGCACACTTCATCTTTTTCAGTTTAAGAGATAAAAAAAGTCCCTCGCAGTTTGCATTTCTTTTATTTTGAGAAGTTGAGCAATTTTTCAAGTGTACATATTATGCTCAATGTTTCTATGGGTTGTTGTATTCAACTTTTCCTGAGACATGAATAAATGTCTGTTCATCCCAGATAGGGCCCAGATGACCGGCCAAAGTGACAGTTATATTAAAGTCCAATGACTTTACTGGGGTTACTTAGAGGAGCGTGGGTGACTCCAACGCAGTTGCATCATGGAAAAGCCTACCCCAGCATAGGCGAGGATGTTGGGAAAGCTGCTACTCTGGAGCTCACCGCGCGGCGACCTGCACGCAGCTCATCTAGGAGGACAGTCTCCTCTCCTGCAATTGCTTACTGGTTCTATGTTTCTGGGGAGGGGCCTTGTAGCTCTGGTAAGTTTCACCTGTGAATTATTTACTTCCCGAGTTTCATGAGACTCCCTCCTCCCTCCATTCAGAGGAATTTGCTCTACAACAAGGGTGGTTGGGTGCCTTCTCACTGAGCGACATGTTTTTCGACTTGCGGGGCCAGAGTCACGTACTGAGCATTATCTAAGCACATGGATCTGCTCGCTGGCTGATCGCGCTTAAAAGTCTCATTAGCCTCCGTGGAAAGGTTTTCACTATGGTTATTTTATTCAAAATGTTGAATATTATGAATTTGATCATTTCAAGGATTTGTTAACACTCCTGCAACCTTATCTGCCATTCAGGAAAATGAGTTTATTGCATCATCAATGTGTTTTTTTTTTTTTTTTTTTTTTTTTTTTTGTGGTCCTGGGAATTGAACAGAGGACCTTCACTTTGAGCAGGGTGTTGCTAAATTGCTAAGTTGCCCAGGCTGGGCTTCAACTTGTGATCTTCCCAATTTAGCCTCCCAGAGTGCTGGGATGACAGGCCTGTGCTACCAGACATGGCAACATTTGTTTTAAAGTGAGGCCAAAAAATCATAAACTGGTATATTATTTATGGTGTGCCATGTGATAATCTGAAACACACATGCATTGTGTAATGTTTAAATTAGGTTTAACACTTGTTTACTCAAGCACAGTATTTCCCGATGGGAAGAAATCCAGAATCCTTTCTGCCAACTTTTTGAAATATGTAGTACTGCAGTATACATCAAGCTTTCTCATTGCTAACTACAGCTTAGCACGCGTTGATCAAGCTCTCCCCTCACTCCCACCTGTTGACCTGTTCGCGACTTCTTCGTCCTCCTACTTCTCTTTGGTGACAGGATCTCACTCTGTAGTCCAGGCTGGTCCCAAGTTCACTATATAGACCAGGCTGGACTGCAGAGGCAATCCTCCTGCCTCAGCCTCCAGAGTCCTTGGATTAAGGGCATATGCTACTGTGCTAGTTTGCCAGTTGATGTGGTGCTGGGGAAGAGAACCCAAGGTCTTGTGCCTGTTAGGCAAGTGCTTTAACAGCTGAGCTATGCTCTTGGCTGATGCTGCCATCTCCAACACGGTGCACCTCCCCCCTCCTCCTCCTCCTCCTCCTCCGTCCTCCTTCTTTCCCCTCCCCCTCCCTGTGCTCCATGTCCCCCTTTCCCCCTTCCTTTGCCCTCCTCTGCCCCTGACACGCCTCCCCTCTTCTCCCCCATTCCTTTCTACCTTTCTCCCTTCTTTGCCCCTCCCCATCTCCCTCATTCCTCTCTCCTCTTCTCCCCCTCCTGCTCCTCTTCCTCGCGTCCACCCCTCCCTCCCCTCCCCCTCCCCCTCCCCACGTGTCCCCGGGCTGTCTTTCA